>PVKV010036987.1:0-15222 GCA_004027835.1 Alouatta palliata
GCTTTTTTTTTTTTTTTTAAGTTGAATGGTCACTGTCTCCCAGGTGTTCCAGCCGCCTGTTGACAAGGCGCTGGGAGCTGTATGATTTCCCCTGCGGTGACCCACTGCGCCGGCTGAAACCACGGGCGCTGGCGTTTTTTTTGCCTGGGAAATCTCCTGGCCTGGCTGTCTGTTTCAGTCCCCTTTTTTAATCAAATGAATGGGCGGCTCTGCCTTCCCGGAGCTCCAATTGCCAGCTAAAACAGCACCCGGACCCACGTCTTTTGTATTGGGAACCGCTGCACCAGGGCGCCGCTCCAAACAGCAGCGGCGAAAACGGCCGCGCAGGCGAAAACAGCGGAGCCGGCGAAAACAGCCGCGCCGGCCAAACCAGCCGCGCCGGCCAAACCAGATGCGCTGGCGACCCGTGGGGCTCCTCCCCCTGGGAATCTCCTGGTCTGTGGGCAATAAAAATCTGTCCGGGAATGTGGCGTCCACTCACCCTCCATGCTTTCACTGGGAGCTGCAATCCTCAGCTGCTCCTAATCGGCCATCTTGGATCTCTCCTCTTCTGACATTTTAAAACTCAATCATGCCTTCCCAACAGTCCCTCAAAATCTCAACTCATTCCAACATCAACTCAAATGTCCAAGTCCAAAGTCTCATCTGAGACAAGGCAAGTCCCTTCTGCCTATGAACCTGTAAAATCAAAAACAAGTTAGTTGCTTCCAAGATATGGTGGGGGTGCAGGCATTGAGTGAATGCTCCCATTCCAAATAGAATAGCCCTTTGGCTAAAACAAAGGGGGTCCAGTCCCCATGCAAGTCCAAAACCCAGCAAGGCAGTTATTAAATCTTAAAGCTCCAAAATAATTTTTTTTTTTTACTCCATGTCTCATATTCAGGGCACGCTGATGCAAAAGGTGGGCCTCCAAGGCCTTGGGCAACTCCATCTCTGTGGCTCTTTTGAATGCCTGAAGCTTTTCCAGGCACATGGTACAAGCTGTAGATGGATCTAACATTCTGGGGTCTGGAGGATGGTGGCCCTCTTCTCACAGCTCCACCAGGCAATGCCCCAGCACTGAGGGGAGGTCTCAGGGAGCTTTTTACCCATGGCAGAAGGCAAAGCAGGAGCAGGACTGAGACGGGGACAAGCTCTCACCAAAGGGAGAGGTGCCACACACTTTTAAACAACCAGATCTCCTTGGAATTCTATCACAAGAACAGCACCAAAGGGAGAAATCTGCCCCCATGATGCAATTGCCTCCCGCCAGGACTCAACACCTACGCTGGGGATTATAATTCAACCTGAAGTTTGAATGGGAACACAAATCGACATCATATCATTCTCTAAGATGACTTGAAAGGAGTAGAAGCAGGAAGATGAAGTGAGAGGTGGAACTTGAAATAAGACAGAAACAATGAGAATGGAAAGGTCGAGATGGAAGAAGGAGCATCTCAGAGGTAGAATCAAAAGTATTTACCCAAGAATTGATAAAAAGTCAAAGATGAGCAAAAGTACATGCTGGTGCAATAACACATATGTGAAGCACAGAAGCAAAAGCTGGACTCAGAAGAAAAATAATAAGTTGAGCCTTGAACACACTGAGTTTGCCTTGGGGGTAGAATGTTCAGGCAGAGAAGTCCATCAGGCAATTGAAAGTGTGAATCTGCAGCTTGTAAAAAATGTGTTATTCAGCTTGGGCTGCCATACAATAGACCACAGACTGGTCGGCTTAAATAATAAAAGTTTAGTTCTAACCGTTCTGAAGTCTAGAAATCCAAGATCAAGGTGCCAGCATAGTTTGGGTCTGTTGAGGGCTCTTTTCTTGGCTTACAGATGGCCACCTTCTTGCTGTGTCCTCATATGGCTGAAAGAATGAGAGCCAGTTCTCCAGTATCTCTTCTTAGAAGGGCACTAATCCCAGCATGAAGGCTCACCCTCATGACTTATACTTTCCTGCTCCTCTGCCTCACCTGGATTGATATTTCCTTATCCAGCTGCCCAACTCCAAACCTGCTGTCCTTTAACTCAATTCAAATGCCACTTCTCCTTAGGATGGAAGGGCAATGTGGTGAATCTAGCTGCCCAGGTGAGTATTTCTCCCAGCCTCAGCACTCAGGTGCGTGCCTTTTGTGTTTTGTGCAAGAAGGATGGCTGCGAAGGCACTTGTCTAGCCCTCACTGCTAGACTGCCTTGGTTACAGCTTCCAGATTTCTTGATGTGGAATTCTTGCTTGCCTGGGGCTATGAGAATCAGGGCTCATTCCAGTCCACCTGTGTCACAGTCATTGTTGACCATCTTATCTCTTCCCTTCAGAGGTAAATTGAGTTGCCTCTAAAAGGCCCCATCGTTAAACACCGTCACATTGGGGCTTAGAGCTTCAACATATGAATTTCTGGGGAACACAATTCAGTCCATAACAGGGGTCAAGGCTGGGAATATGCTTTTGAGAGTTCAAAAGCAATTATTCAATAGAATCTATGTGTATAAAGTGAAAAAGAAAAGCAGTGAGGTAAGAGACCCAGGAGAAGAGACTACCATGAAAGTCCGAGGAAGAGAAAGTTTCAAGGAGAAACTGGATGCTCAACAGAATCCACTCTACTCAGTACACCAGAAGGGTCTTGGAAGCTGAGTAACCTGAGTGATTTGGAGGTGTGCTGAGGAGCCCAGGTGTTGAACGGAATGGAGAGTACACTTACTCTATTCACATGTTGTAATCAGAGGACTGTGATGCCTGGCGATAGAGAAACACTTGATGTTTCAGTCCTTGAAGATAACAACTAAAAAAAGAAAATGTGCAAACAAGGTAGTCAGAAACTAATGTTCACAGAGGGCATACACTTGAAGAGAAAGGGCTGGTAGCTTTTGAGAGAGGTTGGGGCAGAGATATGAGTGTGATGTGGGAAGCAAAAAGTCATGTTATCCACTTCTCTGAATCAGCAAGAGGGAGAGGTGTGGCCCCTATTGGCAAGAGTTTCAAAGAAATTGTGACTTCAGGTGAAAGCTGAGTTTCCGTTCCTGTGAGGAAGTAGGGGAACTATTAGGGAATAAGTTGAGGTGACTGGGAGTTTGTTTTCAATAAGTAAGTATGTCATAGGTTATGTTGGAGGACTAGGACTTCAGCATGCATGAGATTGATAAGAGAAAGGGATAGTGCAGTGTAGAGCTTAATGCCTGGGATTTTGATCCTGAAAGATTCTGAAAGAGGTGAAAGAAGTGGGTGCTAGAGAGGGAGACTGGGGACATGTTAGTGACAGTGGCAGGTAAAGAAAAAAGGCAGGGAGAATTAACCCATCCTCCAGGAACATACTGTTCATTCAGACTCGAGTGTTAGTCTGCCATTAAGAGCCAGAGCCAACTTTTACAACTCAATAATAAGACCGTCTTCGTCCGTTTTGTGCTACTATAGCACAATACCACAAATTGGGTGATTTATAATGAACAGAAATGTGTTTGGCTCACAGTTCTGGAGGCCGGGAAGTCCAGGAGTCCAGGAAGTCCGCATCTGCTGAGGGTCTTCTTGCTGTGTCATAACATGGTGGAAGGCATCACATGCGTGTGAGAGAGTGCAAGAGAGAGCAAGAAGTGACCAGACTCAAAAAACCCACTTCGACAATAATGAACTAACTACCAAGATAGTGACATTAATCCACTCATGAGAGTAGAGCCCTCATGACCTAAACACCTCTTAAAGGTCCCCCCTCTGACACTGTTGCATAGGAAGGGGATTAAGTGTCCAACACATGTACTTTTGAGGGACACAATCAAACCATAGCAAAGGCAAAATTATTAGATTTTTTAAAGAAGGCAAAAGACTTGAATAGACATTTTACCAAAGAGACGTATGAATAGCTAGCAAATGAGCACATGAAATGAAAACATATGCCCACATGAAGATTTGTACATGAATGATCACAGTAGTAGTATTCATAATAGCCAAAAACCAGAAGCAGTCTTAACGTCCATCAACTGCTGAATGGATAAACAAAATGTGGTGGGTCCATACAGTGGACTAAACCATTCATCAACATAAAGGAATTACTGATGCCCACTACAGCATGGATAAACCTCAGAAACATTATGTTAAGTGAAAAAAGGCAGGTTTTAAAAATTACATGTTGAATGGTTCCATTTATATGAAATTTCTAGAAAGAGACAGACCATAGAGTCAGAAAACAAATCAGTGGTTGCCTGGAGCCGAGAGAAGGAGTGAGGATAAACCACAAGTGGGCATGAGGGAACTTTCTGGAGTGTTGAAATGATCAAAAACTGGACTGTGATGATATGATAGCTGCATATCTATATAAATTTACTAAACATCATTGACTATACACTTACAATCAATGAGTTTTATGATCTATAAATTATACTTCAACAAAACTGATTTATAAAAAAGAGTGTTGAAATTTTGGATGTTCAAGGCAAGTGTTGGGATTCTAAGCTTCTTGACAGCCACATACTCGCAACAATACCACCACCTCCCCAAGAAACACACAGACAGCACAGAGGCCAAGGCTTCTCCCATAGCCACAGTCACTCAGACATTTCACTGGAAATTTACATAGGTTTCTGCAGATTACGATGGTGCTATTTCTCTCTCCCTCTCATTGAAAGACACTATGCTGTGCTACATAAAGGGTGAACCTGAATAATCTGTACGTAATGCTGCTTTGGGCAATGGTTACTGATTGCATGGATAAACTTGCACAATGTTTTATTTTCTAGGACAGCACAATCTTAAATGTTGACATGGAACATTTCCAAAAGCATGTAATGAGCTGTGTGTATGTTGAAAACTATGAGCAAAAACTTGTCTGCTTGTAGATTGGGTTTTCTTTCTAGAAAAAGCCTGTATGGAGTTTGGCTAAAGTCTGAACACTCTTTAAATCCATTCAAACAAAATCAGAGTGTCACTACACTCGAAATCACTCACCTCCTCCTCTGAACCCTGTTGCAATGGGTGTTGCAATTGTATTATACACTGTTTCACACTTAATACAAGTTCTTCCATTAAAGTCTATTGACTTCCTTGTTCTCAGCCCTTATCTGCCTCATCTTTCTGTAGCATTTAACATTGTTGTAACGCTCATTTTTCTTGAAATTTCCTCTTCGTTTGGTTTCTGGGACACTGAACTTCTGCTCTAGGTTGTTTTATTTATCCTCAACGGCTTCTCTTCCTTCTCTCACTTCTTAGATGTAGCTGTCTCCCAGGATTTTTGTCCTTAAGGGGTCATCCTCCACCAACAATTGGAACCATTTCCATCAATAACCACCTTTGATTCTCTCCACCTGTTTGTCATCATCAGTGTCACAAATTTACCACGTTCAAAATCAAATTATTTCCTGCCAAACCTTCAGTTTCTCACTTCCTGGCTTCTATTAATGGCATCACCATTGTGTAATGTACCCACTCCTCATTCTTTTTAGCGTTCAGTTCTTCTGGTTTTGACAAATGCATGCAGTTGTATAACCACCACCCCCACAATCAGGACATAGAACAGTTCCATCATCCCTGAAATTTTCCTTATGCCCCTGTGTAGTCAATCTCTACCCTATCCCCAGGACCTGGAAATCAGAAAATCAGATTTATTTTCTGTCTCTAGAGTTTTACTTTTTCTAAAATGTCATATAAATGGAATCATGCAGTCAGTAGTCTTACGAGTCTGTCTCCTTTTATGTCACATGTTATATTTCAGAGCCATCATGTTGCTGGATCAGTAGTATCAATGTATCAGTATGTCATTCCTTTCTTATTGTGGCAAAAAAATACACAAAATTTACTATCTATCTGAACCGTTTTTATTTTATTTTTTTTAAGTTCCTGGGCACATGTGCAGGATGTGCAGATTTTTTACATAGGTAAACATGGGCCATGGTGGTTTGCTGCACCTATCAACCCATCACCCGGGTATGAAGCTTGGCATGCATTAGCTATTTATCCTGATGTTCTCCCTCTCCCTCCCCCTCCCCCCAACAGGCCCCAGTGTGTGTTGTTCCCCTCCCTTTGTCCATGTGCTCTCATTGTTCAGCTCCCACTTAGTGAGAACATGCAGTGTTTGGTTTTCAGTTCCTGCATTAGTTTGCTAAGGATAATGGCTTCCAGCTTCATTCATGTCCCTGCAAAGGACAGATCTTGTTCCTTTTTATGGCTGCAAATAACCATTTTTTAATCTACAGTACAGTATTGTTAACTATGTAAACATTGTTGTGCAACAGATCTCTAGGACTTTTTCATCTTGGCAAAACTGAAACTCTATATCCATTAAACAACAACTCTCCTCTCCCTCCCCCAACCCCTGCCAACCACCATTCTACTTCGTCTAAGCGTTTGACCTCTTAGATACCTGATATAAGTGGAATCATGTAGTATTTGTCTTTTTATGACTGATTTATTTCATTTAGCAAAATGTTCTCAAGGTTCATCCATGTTGTACTATATGACACGATTTCCTTCTTTTTAAAGGCAGAATAATATTCTATTGCACATAGACGCTACATTTTCTTTATCCATTCATCTGTCAATGGACATTTAGGTTTCTTACCTCTTGGCTACTGTGAATAGCACAGCAGTGGACATGGATGTAAAACTTATCTTTGAGATCCTTTTTTCAGTTCTTGTGGATACACACTCAGAGACAGGATTGCTGGATCATATGGTAATTTTATTTTAAATTTGTTTAGGAACCTCTCTACTGTTTTCCACAGCAGAGCAGTTCATTCTTTTTTATTTTTGAATAGTATTCCATTATACAGATGTACAACATTTTATTTATCCATTCACCAGTTAGAGAACATTTGGGTCCAGGCAAGGTGGCTCATGCCTGTAATCCCACCACTTTGGGAGGCTGAGGCAGGCAGATCACTTGAGGTCAGGAGTTTGAGACCAGCCTAGCCAACATGGTGAAACCCCATCTCCACTAAAAATACAAAAATAAATAAATAAACTGGGAGTGGTGGCATACACCTGTAATCCCAGCTACACAGGAGTCTGAGGCAGGAGAATCGCTTGAACCTGGGGGGTGGAGGTTGCAGTGAGCTGAGATTATGTCACTTCACTCCAACCTGAGCGAAAGAGTGAAACTCCATCTCAGAAAAAAAAACAGAAAGAAAGAAAGAAAAGAAAAATAAAGAACACGTGAACTTGTAATCTCTTACCCCTGGCACACCCCCTCCACCCAAAACTCTCTCTGCCCTCATATTACCTGTACCTATAAAACAAAGTCTCCTTGTTCCTCAAGACCCGCCTTACTGTTACTCTCTCCCTGCAGCCTTTCTCAGTACCCTACTATTATCTCTTTGACTTTTGGCAACCTTTGTACCTCTTTGATATTACTGCTCTGTATTACAGCCATTATCTTATTGTCCTGTGTGACAATTACCTGTGCAATTCTCTTAACCCTGGTTCATTCAGTGCTGGAACCTATCTAGTAACTTGAACAGTAGCCTGCTTGTATGTGATCAAGGGTCAATCTATACTTTTTAAATTGATTGTAAATTTTAATGCATATTCTGAGACTTGAAAGTTAACACAGTGATTTGTCAGAAGTGATGGTTAAAATTTTCAGGCTTTGAAAACCTCTACTTTGCAAAGCTGAATTAAACAGCAAAGTTCTGTAGCTCCCTCTTGGCAAGGGGTTTGAGTTTTCTGTTGGGATCAAGGCAGTCATCAGCCTTCAAGGGTTCTTGCACTTGAGCAAAAGAGTCATTAATGGAAATTTGTATTGGCAATTACAGCATCTACCTCATTTCTTTCTTTCAGTCGCAGTGTTCAAAGGCAGGCTTTATTCTCCTTGCTGGGTATTACAAGCTACACTTGCCTCTCAGTTTTATGTCTTCCTACTCCAGCTGTCTGGTGTGGATTTTCCTTCTGCTCCAAGCTTCTTTCATTTCTTCCTCCTTATGCTTCCTACTCTTAGAATGGCCTGGAAGTGTTTCTGGGTAAGAACTGCCCTCCTGGGTCCTCTCCACAGGGGTGGCCTGCCCTTGCTGACTCTCCTTGTGTCATTCTTGTATGGGCACATGTTCAGGGGGAGATAATATGTATGACCTGGTCTACTCTGAGTACAGTGTTTTAAATCAAGAAATTGCATGGTTAGTGAAGTTCAGTAGACCAAGCAAGACCTAAGGATCGGGAACTCTTAACTGTTTATCCTAGTGTGGATTCAGATGTATTGGGGAATTTTAGCAAGTCACTTAACCTCTCTGTGTCCCTGTGATCTTCCTATATAGTACTGATACAGCTATTTTATAAGAATCTCGCACTTTAACATTTTCATGTTACAGTTTTATTGAAATTAATTTTCAATAGAGAGATTTGTTAGCTTGTGGTTTTATTGTTTCTGATTTTTAATACGAATTTTTACTTATGCTGATTTAGATCTTCTTTTTTTTTCTTTTTTTTTTTTTTTTTTTTGAGACAGAGTCTTGCTGTGTCTCCCAGGCTGGAGCACAGTGGCACAATCTCGGCTCACTATGACCTCCGCCTACTGGTTTCAAGCGATTCTCCTGCCTCAGCCTCCCGAATAGCTGGGATTACAGCGCCTGCTACCATGCCCAGCTAATTTTTGTATTTTTAGTAGAAACGGGGTTTCACCATGTTGACCAGGCTGGTCTCAAACTCCTGACCTCAGATGATCTGCCCATCTCGGCCTCCCAAAGTGCTGGGATTACAGGCATGAGCCACCACCCCTGTCCAGATCTTCCCCTTTAATATTAACCTTTTAATGTGGTTACATATCTTAAAGAATATTTATATTCATTTCGAAACCACACAAATTTAAATCCTGGGAGGATTTCTTTCTTTTTCAAGTAATGTAAAATTGTAGTGAAGCTATTGGAAAAGAAAAGGATAGAAATATGTTAGTGCTTTGACACTGCAGGAGAGAATTTAGAAGATGTACTCTACTAACGACAGATGGAATCTTCATCATCATGTAGACTTCAGATCCTCCTACACTTACTTATAATCTATACCTTACCTGGTTTAAACAAGTCATGAAATGTATAGCTTAATGATGGTCTTTAAGAAATTGTTGCCCAAAACAGAAACGATATTGAGTATGTTAAGCCAAGTTTAGTTATCAAGACCTACTGATTTCCTTTCTTATTTGTGTGGTCGCATCTCTCACCTGGACTGTCCTTTTTCTGGTTTTGCTAGTGGTCCTTTGGCGTGCTCCTCTGGGAGCTGATGACAAGAGGAGCCCCACCTTATCCTGATGTGAACACTTTTGATATAACTGTTTACTTGTTGCAAGGGAGAAGGCTCCTACAACCCGAATACTGCCCAGACCCCTTGTAAGTAGTTCTTTCTGTACCTCTTATGTTCTTTACTTTTACAGAAATGCCTGCTTTCAAAGGGTCTCTTACAGCATTTCTTTCTTTTTGAAACAGGTATGAAGTCATGCTAAAATGCTGGCACCCTAAAGCCGAAATGCGCCCATCCTTTTCTGAACTGGTGTCCCGGATATCAGCGATCTTCTCGACTTTCATCGGGGAGCACTACGTCCATGTGAATGCTACTTATGTGAACGTAAAATGTGTCGCTCCATATCCTTCTCTGTTGTCATCACAAGATAACGCTGATGGCGAGGTGGACACATGACCAGCCTCTTTCTGGGAGACATCATAGTGCTAGTACTATATCAAACACCAGTCCACACTTTGTCCAATGGTTTTTTCACTGCCTGACCTTTAAAAGACCATCAATATTCTTTGCTCTTGCCAAAATTGCACTATTATAGGACTTGTATTGTTATTTAAATACTGGATTCTAAGGAATTTCTTATCTGACAGAGCATCAGAACCAAAGGCTTGGTCTCACAGGCCACTGCAGCCGTGACAACACTCCTGTCATATTGGAGTCCAAAACTTGAATCCTAGGTTGAATTTTTTAAAAAATCAGATGCCAGTTGATTTCATATGGGAAACTGAAGCAGTGAGTGTTGAGGGCTTCTTTATCACAGAAAACTCAGAAGAGATAGGAATGTTCAGGACAGACGCGGCAGCCGCAGGACAGGCTGCTTCTTTAGAATTCCAGTGTTTCCAAAAATTTTTGTGTGTTGTATGGTCAATAACATTTTTCATTATTGATGGTGTCATTCACCCATTAGGTAAACATTCCCTTTAAATTTTTGTTTGTTTGTTTTTTGAGACAGGGTCTCTCTCTGTTGGCCAGGCTGGAGTGCTGTGGCATGATCATAGCTTACTGCAACCTCCACCTCCCAGGCTCAAGCCTCCTGAATAGCTGGGACTACAGATGTGCATCACCATGCCTGGCTAATTTTTGAATTTTTTTTTTTTTTTTTGCAGAGACGGGGTTTTGCCATGTTGCCCAGGCTGGTTTCAAACTCCTGGACTTAAGCAATTCACCCACCCCAGCCTCCCAAAGTGCTAGGATTGCAGGCATGAGCCACTGCACCCAGCCCTTCTAAATTGTTGTATAGACATTCCTTTGGTTGGAGGAATATTTATAGGCAATACAGTCAAAGTTTCAAAATGGCATCACACAAAATGTGTTTATAAATGAACAGGATGTACTGTACATAGATAACATTAAGAAGATTTGTATGAAATAATTTAGTCATCATGAAATATTTAGTTGTCATATAAAATCCACTGTTTGAGAATGATGCTACTCTGATCTAATGAATGTGAATATGTGGATGTTTTGTCTGTATTTTTTTAAAATAACAACTCAAAATAAGACAAGTAATTTGTGATGATAAGTATTTTTAAAGGTAACTCAGCATGTTTGTAAAGCAGGATACATTTTACTAAAAGGTTCATTGATTCCAATCACAGCTCATAGGTAGAGCAAAGAAAGGGTGGATGGATTGAAAAGATGAGCCTCTGTCTAGGTGGCAGCTTCCCACCTCACAGGCAATTAGAGACAAAACTTTTGGGGAGTTTTATTTTGCATTAGGGAGTGTTTTGTGTTAAGCAAAACATACTTTAGAAACAAACAAACGAAAAAGGCAATTGAAGATCCCAGCTATTTCACCTGAATGGAATCGCCGCTCTGAGCAGGACTTCGTGATGTTTTGCTCTGGGGAATTTTGTGCTCACTACTGTATAGTGCATGTGGTGTAGGTTACTCTAACTGGTTTTGTCGATGTAAACATTTAAAGTGTTATATTTTTATAAAAATGTTTATTTTTAATGATATGAGAAAAATTTTGTTAGGCCACAAAAACACTGCACTGTGAACATTTTAGAAAAGGTATGTCAGACTGGGATTAATGACCTCATGATTTTCAGTGACTGTAAATTGTGATAAGGAAATGTACTGATTGCCAATACACTCCACCCTCATTACATCACCAGGATTTGAAGCCAAGGGTTAACCCAGCAAGCTACAAAGAGGGTGTGTCACACTGAAACTCAATAGTTGAGTTTGGCTGTTGTTGCAGGAAAATGATTATAACCAAAAGCTCTTTGAGAGTGGGGAGCTTACCAGAAGACCCAAGGAATTGTACTGAAGAGCTATTACAATCCAAATATTACCGTTTCATAAATGTAACAAGTAATACTAATTCACAGAGCATTGTAAATAGTGGATGACAAAAGAAAATCTGCTCTGTGGAAAGAAAGAATTCTCTCTACTGGGATCAAGTGAACGAACGCATCAAGAATAGAAAGAACCCGGGGAAACCTCCCATCAACAGGACTGCACACCTGTATATACATTCTTGAGAATACTGCAATGTGAAAATCAGGTTTGCTATTTATAAACTTGTCCTTAGATTAATGTGTCTGGACAGATTGTGGGAGTAAGTGATTCTTGTAAGAATTAGATACTTGTCACTGCCTATACCCGCGGCTGAACTGAATGGTACTTTGTATGTTAATAGTTGTTGTTCTGATAAATCATGCAATTAAAATGAAGTGATGCAACATCTTGTATACTGATAGTTGGTTTATTGCCAGTCATGCTTGATTGCCTACATTTGCATAATGATAGAGGAAGCCTAGATTGATTTCACCTGGCTGCATAGAGCTCATCCATATAGGAGAGCTTTAGTCAAGGTAATGCTGAGGAAGTAGTAAAACAACAACATGCATCCCTGAATCTCAGGAAGTCTCTGTCTTTCCAAGGGTTGGGTCTAAGTTACTGATTACCTGGATTTTTCTGACAGTCTTCCAACTGCTAGCGCAGCTGTTTTAACACGGTTCTGGTCTCAAGTAAGCTGTGTCTTTAGACTAGAAGACACAAAAATGGAGCAGCAGCCCCATAGTTGGCATACAGATACCTAGGTGTGGGTTGGAGAGAGAGGCCTTCTTGCCCCCTCAGAAAGACTCTTTATCTACACAGGTGTCTGCCCTTTTACCCCCACTTACCAGAGAAATTACCTTCCGGTTATCTCCATGTATATTCTTGTAACGGTAAGGGAATTCAAAGGTGATCATTCCAGCCATCTAAGAATTCTGTGATACTTTGGGGAAATCAAAAACCCAATTTAAAATAATGCCTATAAAATACAATGGAGACTGATTCTTTACTGGGAAATAATTCAATCCCCGATTATGGCCACTCTCTCCCAGTCAAACGATGCATTTCCACAGGAAGTTTAATCTAGCTCTCTCCCATGAGGACAAGAACCTGTCATCTTTACCTCTCTAGAATCTGGCACTTAGTAGATTCTCAAATAATTGCTGAACCAAAGCAGCATTTTCTTATTCCCCATCACTTCAATTACTTATTTAATTATTTTTATTTTTTGAGACAGGGTCTCACTCTGTTGCCTGGGCAGGAGTGCAATGGCATGATCTTGGCTTGCGGCAACCTCCACCTCCTGGGTTCAAGCAATTCTCCTGTCTCAGCCTCCTGAGTAACTGGAATTTCAGGCACGTGCCACCACGCCCAGCTGATTTTTGTGATTTTAGTAAAGATGGGCTCTCACCATGTTGGCCAGGCTGATCTCAAACTCCTGGCCTCAAGCGATCCACTCACCTCAGCCTCCCAAAGTGCTGGGATTACAGGCATGAGCCACACTGCGCCCAGCCTACTTTAAACCACCATGGATAGAGTTATTGCCTATGTAGCTTCCATGATGTTTTGGCGAACATGGATATGGAGAAGGTAGACATTTTCGGGAAAAGAGAAATAGAAAGATAGACCTTTACAAAGTTTGGCATGATGCTATGCATTTTTAATTACCACAGGGTTTGCGCTTCACAATATAAGCATCAATTATATTTTTGCTCTCTAACCTACACACAGTGGATTCCATCCTTAAAGAAATAGGGAGAAGGATACCCTACCGTCAAAATTGAAAGAGCTAGAGGAGCAAGATCAAAAAAACTCAAAACCTAGCAGAAGACAAGAAATAACTAAGATCAGAGCAGAACTGAAGGAGATAGAGACACAAAAAACTCCTCCAAAAAATCAATAAATCCAGGAGCTGGTTTTTCGAAAAGATCAAAATAGACAGACCACTAGCCAGATTAATAAAAAAGAAAAGAGACAATAATCAAATAGATGCAATAAAAAACAATAAAGGGGATATCACCACAGATTCCACAGAAATACAAACCATCATCAGAGATTATTACAAACAACTCTATGCACATGAACCAGTAAAACCTAGAAGAAATGGATAAATTCCTGGACACTTGCATCCTCCCAAGCCTAAACCAGGAAGAAGTCGAAACCCTGAATAGACCAATAACAAGGTCTGAAGTGGAGGCAGCAATGAAGAGCTAACCCACCAAAAAAAGTCCAGGTCCAGATGGGTTCACAGCTGAATTCTACCAGACATACAAAGAGGAGCTGTTACCATTCCTTCTGAAACTATTCCAAACAATCCAAAAACAGGGCATCCTTCCCAATTCATTTTATGAGACCAACATCATCCTGATACAAAACCCAGCAGAGACTCGGCAAGCAAAGAAAACTTCAGGCCAATATCCATGATGAACATAGATGCAAAAATCTTCAATAAAATACTGGCAAACCAATTGCAACAGCACATCAAACCGATTGCAACAGCACAACTTATCCACCATGGTCAGGTAGGATTCATCCCGGGGATGTAAGGCTGGTTCAACATATGCAAGTCTATAAACATAATCCACCACATAAACAGAACCAAAGACAAAAACCACATGATTATCTCAATTGATGCAGAGAAGGCCTTTTACAAAATTCAACAGCCCTTTATGCTAAAAACCCTCAATAAACTCGGTATTGATGGAACGTATCTCAAAATAATAAAAGCTATTTACGACAAATCAACAGCCAATATCATACTGAATGGGCAAAAACTGGAAGCATTCCCTTTGAAATCTGGCACTAGACAAGGATGTCCTCTCTCACCACTCCTATTCAATATAGTACTGGAAGTTCTAGCCAGAGCAATGAGGCAAGAAAAAGAAATAAAGGGTATTCAAATAGGAAAGGAGGAAGTCAAATTGTCTGTATTTGCAGACGACATGATTGTATATCTAGAAGACCCCATCGTCTCAACCCAAAATCTCCTAAAACTGATAAGCAACTTCAGCAAAGTCTCAGGATACAAAATCAATGTGCAAAAATCACAAGCATTCCTATACACCAATAATAGACTTAAAGAGAGCCAAATCAAGAAAGAACTGCCATTCACAATTGCTACAAAGAGAATAAAATACCTAGGAATACAACTAACAAGGAACTTTACATAAAGGACCTCTTCAAGAAGAACTACAAACCACCTCTCAACGAAATAAGAGAGGACACAAACAGATGGAGAAACATTCCATGTTCATGGTTAGGAAGAATCAATATCGTGAAAATGGCCATACTGCCCAAAGTAATTTACAGATTCAACGCTATCCCCATCAAGCTACCAATGACCTTCTTCATAGAACTGGAAAAAACCACCTTAAACTTCACATGGAACCAAAAGAGAGCCCGCATAGCCAAGTCAATTCTAAGCAAAAAGAACAAAGCGGGAGGTATCACACTCCCGGACTTCAAACTATACTACAAGGCTACAGTAATCAAAACAGCATGGTACTGGTACCAAAACAGAAATATAGACCAGTGGAACAGAACAGAGGCCTCGGAGGCAACACAACACATCTACAACCATCCGATCTTTGACAAACCTGACAAAAACAAGCAATGGGGAAAGGAGTCCCTGTTTAATAAATGGTATTGGGAAAACTGGCTAGCCATGTGCAGAAAGCAGAAACTGGACCCCTTCCTGACACCTTACACTAAAATTAACTCCAGATGGATTAAAGACTTAAACATAAGACCTA
>PVKV010036988.1:0-15221 GCA_004027835.1 Alouatta palliata
GCCTGTGTGTGAGGGGCCGTGGGGGAGCCTGTGTGTGAGGGGCTGTGGCGGAGGCTGTGCCTGCATGTGAGTGTGGATACCGTACGGGACACGGGTTGGGTGCCCCTGGTGCTGTGTGGCTCCTCCATGCTGAGCCAGGCCTGCAGATGCTATGCTGGACGGCCGTCAGCAGAGGCTGACAGACAGGGGCCTCCCATGTGAGATGACAGCCTCTTCCCTTGGTGTGGTCCTCACGGAACAGCCTTGGGGAACAGACCACTAGCCCCAGCTCCAAGGCTCACTCATGCCCCAGATGCAGCCCCCATGGGAGCATGGCCCAGGGGAGGGGACACTGTTACTTCCCACTGGGGTCTTTGGATCGAAGGAGCTAAGCACTCAAACCTGAGCCCCATCCACATGCTCCACAAAGCACCACGACACGAAGTGAACAGTCCCCTGGCTCCAAAACACGGAGTGGACAAGGGGCCTCCTGCTCTCCTCTCAGAAGCAACAAGAAGCCAAACTCTACCTTTGATGAAACCAGGAGACCCGTTAACTTGAGCTGCTTCGAAACGCAGTGACCACAAGGACATGGGGGCACCAAGGGGTGCAGACCACAGACAGTCTGCGAGAAGAAAACCCGTCACTCTGTCCAGGCAGGGCGGGGCTCCCTGGGGCAGGCTGTGCCTGGGGAGAGAGACACCAGGCAGGAGGACGGTCACACAGAGACGGCTCTGCTGTTTGCAAACTGTCTCCAGACAAAGCTGGCCCAGGAAGAACTCAGTTCATAGAGAAGCAGAAACCAAAGAGGGCAAGCACAAAGGTCTACAGGAAGACCCTGTTCCTCGGGAGGACAAGGCAGGAGGATCGCTGCGGCCCAGGAGGCGGAGGCTGCAGTGAGCCTCCATCATACCTCTGCACTCCAGCCTGGGCCACAGAGCAAGGACCTGTCTCTAAAAAATAAAACTAAAAACATTTTAGCAAACTAAAAAAGACAGATTACTACACCAACTATACTTCACTCTAGATACTACAAAGCACCTAGAGCACAAACGGATTAGAGAAAACGAGATGGAGACTGAGGAGAGATCCGATGAATGTATAATCGGTGCCCCTAAAGAAAAGCCGGACAATAAAGAAACGCCTGGAGCTACCATTCGACACCAGCTTCTAAACATCACAGCAATTACAAAGCAGACTTCAGATTATAAACTGCAAGGGCACAATGGGCCTCGGCAGAAACTGACACAGAATGTTCCCTACTGAGAAACATCTTAGCAGTCGTTTCAAAAACAAAGAAAAAAAATCATTCCAGTAGCTAACTAAAACCATCTTACATGGCATAAAATGTGGCTCCCTCAGTGGAAACTGGAGCTGCATCTACAAAGAGGCCAGAGAGTGTGGTCTGGAGACTTTTGTACCTCAGAGGACAACTGTGTACACATTTCTGCAAATCACAGTGTCCTAGCCCTGCTGGCAGGGGCTGCAGTGACCAGCTACAGAACCCAAAGTGACCATCCGGAGTTCAACCAGCCAGGGGCGGGGAGGGGCCATGTCCACCCACCATTTGAGACCCTTGTCTCCCCTTGAAGCCTTCCCAGCAGGCAGCCTTGTCCCAGGGCCTGACGCATTGCAGAGTCCACCTGGAGTGGACAGGCAGGAGTGACTACAGCAGCGTGGAGGGGTCTAGGGGCAGGCGGGGGCTCTCAGCAACTGAACCCCTGGGAGGGCAGGCCGGGGACACTCAGGACCCTGGCGCGGGGGGTGGAGGCACTCACAGAAGCTGCTGTCTCTGGGCTGTGCTCATCCGGCTGAGCTCTGAGGGCCGCGGCTTGCTGCTCTCCCTGCATGGACAGAGAGAAGCCGCGTCAGTCAGCATCCAGCATCCCTGGACACCTTCCCGAGGGCAAATGCCAGCCCCTCCCTCTTTGGCGCAGACGTGGTGGCCTGAGGTGAGCAAACCGTGGCAGAACCACAGCTGCATGCCGCCCTTTGGCTGTGGAGGCTGGACCTGGACAAGCGGTACAACTGCCTGCCAGTCTTACGACCTGGGGCCGAGAGCTGCTCCGTGTGGAATCTGGTGACTCCCACAGCTCCTCCTGGCACCGTGAGGCGTGAAGGGAGCGGTTGCCAGGAACCCATCTCATGAAACACAGGGTCTCCACGCCACCGCCTGGCCAGGGCAGGCCACACAGATACCTCACACTTTGGGCCAAATGACCCTGGCAGGCAGAGACAGTCCCATTCCTGCCACACATGCCGCTTCCTAGGAAGCTTGAGTCACCCGCCCCTGCCTACGTGTCCCCAGGCTCTGTCTCAGAAGAAGGCACATGCTATTATACCAGAGGGACCTGTGCCCGCCCTCCTGATGCATGGACCCCCATAGATCCTGCCCTGCCTACAGCTGCGGGGGTGCCAGTGAGCGCTGCAATCCCTGTAGACAGGTAGAGGAACCAAGGAGGTTTCCAGAGTACCGCTAGCTACTTCCTTTAGTACTGGGATCTCCAAACCACCACGCTGGGCCTTGACGCGGGGCATAGCCGGGCCAGGACACTCCGGTCTCTGGTGTCCACCCTAAGCAGGCACTGACGCCTGGCGGAGCGTCTCACCGTCAGGTAACTGTGGGAATTTTGGGAGCTCGCCTGTACTCCCTGTGGTCAGCCGGCCAAGGCAGCCACCCACCTGGCCGAATGTTCCGATGGGACAGTGACCTGGGCCTTGTAAGGGAGGGAAAGGCTGTGGGGCCACACCAGGTGCCTTCCCAGATCTGCCGTCCACACAATGAGGCGGGACCCAGAGGACGTGGGGAACAGAGCTGTGGAGCCCTACACTTAGCCTCGGGCCAGGAGACTTGTTCTTTTATTCACAGCTCTCTTAAAACATGAATGACAGACATTTGGGGTCTGCTCCAAACAGCCCTCAGCACCCACTTTCTTTTAACCCTGGCTCTGTGCTGACTTGGGGAGGGACTCAGTCCCCACCCCTTCCCACTCACACCGGCAGATGACCGCCCCTCGCGTCTCCCGTCCCCTCCGCCCGCTCACAGCCGCAGCTCCATACATTCCAGGGACTCTGCCGGCGCTGAGGACGCCTCCCCATGGCCTATCCTGGGCCAGCCTTGCCCCGACACAGAAGCTCTGCCCCTCTGACCCCTCCCCATGTCCACCCCCAAGCAGCAGCTCCCTCACCAACCGCCCAGGGCTGTCCCGGGTCCCCATCCTTGCAGAAGCTGTCAGTGTGGGACCCCCTCCTCCAGGTACACCTCTGGTACCAGGACTGAGCCCTCAGTGGGGCAGCCACATGCCGGGGGCAGAAGACCTGGGCCTGGGTCCAAGGCAGCCTTCCCAGTTGGGGATACCTCGGGCCTTGTTGCAGCCTCACTTGTGAGAGAGCTGAAATGGCAGGGGGCGGGACTGATGCCTCCCAAGGTTCCAAAGCAGAGGAGCCGCACCCAGGGTGGCTGCAGTGCCTACACGGCCAGGGGCAGCACCTCCTCTTCCTCACTGCAGGGACCGCCTCCCACCCTCGCATCACACACCCCATCCTCCCAGGCGGGATGCACAGCCTCCCAGTGGGGTTCCCGAGAGTTCAGGGCCCTGTGGATGGAGTGCTGGGCAGTTACCATCACAGGCCAGTGACATGATTCTGCAAGGCCCAGCAGCGGGAAGCCACAGAGGATCAGAGCCTAGCTCCGCCCAGTATGGAGCCTCACAGTCCCCAAGGCGCTCCCTCCAGGCAGGAGCAGTGACATCACCGCCACCCCACTCCTGGCATGCTGCGGGCAATTGCCCACAAAGCACACACACGAGGCAGAGGTCTGGAGCTTGAGGGGTCAGCAGGGTCCCCTCCCCGGTTGGAAGGGGAGAAGCGGGAGATGGGGCTCCAGGCTAGGAGGGAGGGACTGTCTCCCCTCCAGCCTCCCAGGCCACTGGTGCTCGCCTGCTGACCCCTCAAGCTCAGAGCACATCCGAGTGCAAGAGCAGAGGTGGGTGGGGCAGAGACCTGCTGGTCAGGACCAGGTGCAATTCCCGGAGACACGGCCACTGCCCAGGCACACGGAGCACCAGATCCAGGCCCTCACACCTGCAATACCTAGAATGGGGCTCCCTAGAGAAACAGCAGACTCCAGGACTGCCAGGAAAGGCCCAAGAGGCACCCGGAGCAGCTGTCGGTGCTGGGCAGTGGGAGAGAGCTAGGAACACAACCCCACTGGGATGGGCGTGCTGAAGGGAGCCAGGAGCAGCTGCAGGAACTCCCTGCAGCCAACACCGGAACAGCTTTGGCACCGAAATCAAGGGGCACTGGATTGCAGCCCTGAGTGTAAGCAAAACACCCATCAGTCCAGACCAACACCAATGCATGAACGGCGCACAGATGCGTGCACAGAGGGACAAAGTTCTTTCCCAGCAGAATTCCAAACAACCTCTGTGGCTGCTGTGTCTTCCAGGAAGTGGAGCACAACCCCCACCCCGAGACGAGGGCTAAACAGAGTGACTTCCTTCCAAAGGGACAGCATGGCGGGGGAGCCTTGCCCCACAAGGGCCAGGTCAGCTTCACAGTGCTGAGTCACGCTGACAGGGCGTGCCTGATACAATGGGTGACAGTGGCACCTCTGGGGGCTTCCTCCCCGAACTCAGTCCCTTTGTGTACCCAAGAGAAAATCATCAGACAGGTGCCAGCTGGGGGACAGCTTCCTCAGAACAGTCAAGGTCACCAAAACCAAGAAGAGTCTGAGAAACAGCCAAGAGGGGCCTGGGGAGCTGAGACGTCTGAACTTCCCGTGGGATCCTAGATGGGACCCTGAGGCAGAAGGGCCATCAGGGAAGAATGAAGGAAAGCTGAGGTGTGGGCTTTAGTTAACTATTAATTACTTTGCTAAAGCTCACCACTTCTC
Source organism: Alouatta palliata (assembly GCA_004027835.1). NCBI lineage: Eukaryota > Metazoa > Chordata > Mammalia > Primates > Atelidae > Alouatta > Alouatta palliata. The sequence continues at coordinate 4,874 of PVKV010036988.1, forward strand.
TGTCGACACTGGCTCCTTAAATGTGACCAGTGCAGCACACTAATGAGAGAGGAACAGCCCGCGGGGCGTGGGAGCTGCACGGAGCTCTCGGTACCATCTCTGCCATTTTTCTACAAATCTAAACCGGTCTAAAATAGGGCTCATTCCAAGAGCTCCCCCAGAGTCAAGAGGCACTGCTGTCTGAACCTCATGTGAGGAGGGACGGGGAACCCCGAGACAGGAGGCTCTCAGGGCTGACAGCAGATGGGCCCTCCCGGCCCACAGCCCCTGACCCAGGCCCCGCACGGGGCACAGCAGCCCTGCAGCAGGGCACATACTCCTCGGCCTGGGGCCGGGTGTTTACACAGCCCTCTCCCTTCTGGGAGCTCCCAACACATTTTTCAGATGAGAAAACTGAAAACTGGGAAAGGATACTTGACTAGGGTCACATTTTTGTTCAAGAACCAGGAATGTTCAGTCGTCACATCTCCACTCCGGGCGACCGCTCCTAGTCAGGACCCAGCGTTCCGGGTGCTTCTGCCTCAGGACGCCGGCCTGGAGCTGCCTGGACCTGCAGCGCGTTACTGCCACCCCGGGCCTGGGCGGCTGGGCCACGGAAGGATGACCCCAGATCTGACACTGCACCGAGCCCCTGCTTCCTCCCCAGATGGAAAGTCAGTAGAAGAAAGAATCTTTAAAAAGGCAAAATTAGAGATGACATGAACGAGGAACGCCCAGAAGCTGAGACAGGACAGAGCGGCCTGGCCTCTTTCCAGCTACCCCTGAAAGCTGGGCTGTGGCTCCACAGCCCTGGGCCTGAGCCGAGCCCTGGCACCCATGCTGGGCGGTGCCTCCCAGCCACTGGGGAAGGGTAGAGGCTGCTTTCCCTTCACATGCATGTCACCCAGGCACAAAGAGCCTGAAAGCCAAGCTCCCAGGAGACAGGTGCCACAGGCGACAGCTTATCGGCAGGCCGTGTCCCTTGAAAAGCCACAGGGAGGGTCATGCAGCCGCTGCTCTCCTGGCTGAGCTGACCTGGAACACACACGCCATGGCAGGCTGGCAAGGCCACACCCATGTCGTCGGGACACACAGAGCCTACCACTGGCAAATGGTTCACTGGGTGACAGGGGTCTGGAGGGAGCATCTCAGTGCGTCAGGAGGAGGCTCATGCCAGGGACCAGGCCTTGCCCAGGGCTGGGGCGTGGGGGACCACACTGATGTCCCGGCCCAGGCCCAGGCCAGCTGGCTCGGTTGCTCATGCACAAAGGGCCCGGAACTCGCCACCCCAGCTCTCAGCAGGGGGCAGGGGAGGGGCACCGTGATGCCATCAGCCAAGGGTGGGGCAGAAGCCTGCCTCTTCCCTACAGAACAAACCACATCCAGACCTGTGGCGATGCCAGGCGGTGTGTGCCTCCCACACAGGCAGGTACAGCGTGGGAGAGCAGCTGCACTCACACTAGGCCCCGCCCCTCCTAGTGAGGACGCACGAAGCAGACCCCCCACAAGGACGAGCTCCAGGAGGCACGCACCAGGGGCCTGCACGTGTGGGTCCCACACGCTCACCCTGCCCGACATAAGGCCACCCTCTGTGGGACGGAGTGAGGGCAGGACAGGGTGTGCAGTGTCAGGCCAGTGTCAGGGAAAAGTCCACTTAGGAGGGGAGGCTGGAGACCCCATCAGACTCAAGGGAAGAGCATGGTGGATGCTCAGGGGCCTTGGCTGGGCACAGCAGGGTCTCTGTGGGGTGGAGGCTGTGGCAGAACAGGGAACTGGGGAGACCCCCAGTGGGACCTGGCAGGAGCTGTGGCCAATGTGGCGGGAGGGGCACGTGATGGAGTTGGCATAGCAGAGCCACCAGGCTCCTCACAGGGTTGGGCCCAGGTGTCCCAGAAACGTCCCTGACAGATCCCACAGCTTCACAAGCTCAAGCCCAGGGAGCAGGGTATCTCTGTGGAGCACCAGCTGAAGCTCCAGCTTTCAGCCTCTGCAGGGTCACGAGTCACTGGGGCCTGTGGGTCCCGCTCACACCCCTCCACCTCTGGACCCGAGTCATCCCTGAAACTCAGATAGGGCCGCCCCTCCTGGACACTCACCTGCGGGCCTGGCGCCGGCTGCCAGCCTCGAGCTCCAGCAGCTCGGGCAGAGCATCCCTGAGCGGGCGAAGGTCCCCCACCACTGCTGTGGCCCTCCGCCTCCGCTCCTCCCTGTGCTTCTGCTCAGCCAGCTTGATGGCTTCGATTTCTGAGGAAGGAAGAACGGCCTTAGAGGCAAGCAAGAGGTGAAGGAGAGCCCAGACCCGGAGCCCCTGGCCCACGAGAGACCTGGCTGGGTGCCCAGCCCCGCTGCCATTCTCCTTCCCACAGTCGCTCCCATTCTGCCCCTGGAAACCTGCAGGTGGGCAGGCTTGAGTTATTTGTTCCCCCTTCACCACAGAGCTGCGCGTTTTAATTGCAACACCGGCCGGGGCATTCGATGCAGGGGCACACAGGCTTGGAGCAGGGGCAGAGGGAAAATGAGGAAAACGGGCAAGTCACTGCCTGGGAGGCTCAGCTGTGTTCCCAGGAGGGAGAGGGCTCCCCAGAGGGAAGGGGAGAAGCCCCAGGACAGACCTGAGGGCCTGGGGCCGTGGGGCGTGGCAGGCAGGGCCGAGGCCTCCATCTAGAGAAGGGATTTGGGCCAGGTCTGGACAGAAGGGGCATGGCCTTGAGATTTGATTTCATTTAAAAATGCATTTGTTGAAAATTGCTAAGAGAACACATGCTCGGACACGCTGCTCGCTGCATGTGGCCCCTGGAGGCTGTGAGCCGGGACAAAGCCTGCTCTCTTCAGGGCAGCCCAGCGGGACAGGCCTGCAGCTTAGGCACTGCCAGCTTGTGCACAGGCCCGGGCATGGCAGCACCTGAGCCTCTGTGGGAGGAGTGCCCGGGTTTCCAGAGGTGACGGCAGCCAGTTCCTCTCCAATTCGGCTGTCTGGGACAGCGGCGCCCCTCTCATCCCACAAAGCAGGTGGCTCACAGAACAAGGTCTGAAGGGCCCACCCTGACCAACCCAAAGTCAGGAGATGCCACCCTGCCCTGGGTCCCTGTAGCAGGGTGTGATTACCTGGCCCCAAATCACTGATAAGAACCTGGGACAAAGACCACCCTTACTCTGGGTCGTCAGCCCCCGTGCAGGGTGAGAGCTTGGACGGTGTGCAGCAGCTCTCCACAGCCTCGGCAATCATCAGGGTTTCTACGGTAAGAACCCAGGGCTTGCTCCATCCTGCCTGGATGTCAGTAGACACGTCACTCAACACCTTGTCAAAAAGAGAGCCAGGGCACCCTGGAAGCCGGGGAAGGGAGGGATGGGCCAGGCCAGGTCGCTCCTTCACAGGCTGCTGACCCAGGCCAAGGAAAGCAAAGCAAGAGGCCTGTGGCTCCCATGAGGACAGACACAAAGGCCCGGACCTCGGCAAGTCAAAGCCAGAAGCCTTTCAGAAGAATGACACCTGTGCCAAGCAGGGTGAGTCCCAGACATGCGAGGACAGTTCCCCCAGGAAAGCCTCAGGGTGACGCTCCTCAGAGGCCGCGCAGAGGCAAGAAAGCCTACAGTCACCACCACCAGTGTCTGCGAGGTTCTGTACAACTCACTGCTCACTCATGATAAAAATGACAATGAAAGCACAAACGGAAGGAAGTTCCTTGACAGAGATTCGCTGCTAGAAACCGACAGTGAGTCTCACGTTTCATGGCAAAACATCAGACACTCAATGATACATCAGAACAAGAAAAGACGACCACAGTATCAACATCCCACTTGGCCCACTCAATTCTGAGGTGGGGGGGGGAGGCAGTGGGGCCGGGGCCCACACCGCGGAACACCCAGCATGGCTCTCACCTGCAGCACCTGGGGAGGCCCACACCAACAGCAGCTTCCAAGCAACCAGGAGGACCTCCCAGTCACTCACTCACTCCAGACAAACCTGACGCTGCGTCAGTTACAATTTCAACAGGATTTTTAGTCAAACTGGTGCAGCTAACTCTAAATTTTATTTTTTAAAAACAACTAAATGCATAAGAATAGTAAATACGTTTTTTAAAAACGAGAAGCAACAAGAAAGCAAGGCGATCACATATTAACGCAAATTACAACAGAAACTCAGTGTGGCAAAGTGCAGATGAACACGCAGGGGACCCAGGGCAGACTGTGGGCGACGTGTGAGCGCAACACATGACACTTTAGATAAACTGGGTCCTCCTGGGGAAAAAGCTAGATTCCTCTCTCACGCTGTTCCGAAAAATCCGCTATGTATGAATTAAATACTAAAAACAAAGAGGAATCAAAAGCCAAAAAGTATAGCAAGAGCCGCTCGACTTGATTAGAAACCAAGGAAAAGAAAATCGCAACTACAAAATACCATTTTCCACCTCACAGATTGGCAAATCTTTAAATATTTCATAATATCAAGTGTTAGAGGATCTGGGAGCTGCTGGGTGGATGTGAAGCAGTCCGGCCGCCTAGGAGGACAGCGCAGGATAGGAAAGTTGAGCGGGACATGTGTGCTTCCAGCTACCCACCCTCCCGCCCACAGGATGTGGGACCCACTGCCCATGGCATGGCTGGGGCACAGGCTGTGTGGTGGAACATACAGGCGCCACCTGGGCACCGGGGAAGTGTGTGGACAAGACAATGCAAAGTAAAGGATGCAGAGTGACCGGGGAGGCCTCCAGGAGTGGGAGGGCACGGGAAGGGGGAGGACAAAGTTTGTGAGCTTGTCCTCACAACGACGAGGTGGGGGTGGCGCATTCAGATCCACAGGGGAAATTTCAACACAAATTGAGGAAAAAAAGCAAACTGAAGGAAAAAAAAATCCATGCACACAGAAAATATGCATTTCTAAAGATCCTAAGGAATCTACAAAATGACTACCAAACCTAACACATGACATGAGTAAATTCATAGGATACAACACTAATATTTTAAAGAACCAATTGTATTGTAATATACTAGCAGAGAACTAGAAAAAAACTGAATTTATGGGAGCATAAAAAACTAAAAAATACTTAGCAGTAAGCTTAGTGTAAGATGTGAGACCTCTACACGAAAACGACACGACGGTGCTGATGAAAACTGAATGGTGAGATACAGCATGTTCATGGATCTAAAGATTTGCTATTGTTGAGACGGCAATTCTAAAGTGACCTATAGATTCAATGAAATCCTATTCATAACCCTACCTGGTTTTTCTTGTTGTTTTTAAATAAACAGATGAGCTAATGGTAATTTATATGGAAATGCCAAGGACCTAGAACATCCAAAGCAACCTTAAGACAGACAAACCAACATAAAGGACTTACGTCATCTGACTTCCAGACTAATGCTAAAGCTACAGTCATCAAGACAGTATGGCATTTGCTAAGGTACAAGAAACAGATCAATGGAACAGAAGACAGCCTAGAAACAGACTGTCACTTAGAAGACCATTCGATTTTTCACAAAGGCACAAAACAATCCAACGGGGAAAGAAAAGTGTTTATAACAAATGGTGCTGAACAACTGAATATCCATATTGGGGGAAAAAAGTAACTTAACCACTAACACCACACACACACAAACAATTCAAGATAGACAAGAAACCTAAAGATGAAAGCTTAAAGTATCAAGTTTTTAGAAGAAAACATAGGAATAATAGCTTCATGACTTGGGATTAGGCAAAATTTTCTTAAATAGGACACACACACATTTATACATACATACACACACAATAACTAAACTCAAAATTAAGCTCCCATTTATAAAAAAGAAAAAAAAAAAGTTAAGAAAATGAACAGGCGAGTCACAGTCCGGGAGAAAACATCTGTAAAGCACATATCCAACCAAAGACTGGGCTCTAGGACAGATAAAGAGTTCTTAGAGCTCAACAATAAAAAGGCACAAAGCCTAAAGAAAATGAACTTCACTAAAGCTGAAACACAAACAGGCAGTAAGCAGATGAAAATGCTCCTTTTTGGTGGCAATGAAAATGAGTACCACCGTGAGACACCATTTCGTGATCACCAGACGGCCCAGACAGGAGGCAATGCACCGCGTGCTGGCAAAGCGGCAGGGCAGGGAGAACGCGCACAGGCTTCTGGTGGGAGTGTGAGTGTACAACCACTCTAGAGAAACGTCTGGCAGCTGCTTGTAAAACTAAACATACACCTACCCTATGACCCAGCATTCCATTCCTCAGCATTTACCCAAGAGAAACGAAAACATGTCCACAAAAAGACGTGTAAAGAATGTTCATAGCAGCCTTATTCACAGTCCCTAAAAATGGAAGAAAGCCCAGGTGTCCATCAGCAGGAAAGTGACTAACAAATGGTGTATTCACACAGTGAAACATTCCTCAGCAAGAAACAGGCATGGGCTACTGCTACACGCAGCCTGGATGAGCTTCCAAAGCATCACGCCAGACAGAAAGAGCACATCCTACGTGATTCCATTTATATGAGGCCCAAGGCAAGAAAACCTAAACTGTGGACCAAAAGGATGGCACACTGGTTATTACCTCTGGGGTGGGTGGCAGAGGTAGTGACTGGAGTGCACAGGGGCTACCGGGGAACGGTAGGAATGGTCCGTAATCTGAACGGGATTTCAGCTGCACAGGTGTACACATTTGTCAGAAATCACTGACTGACACACTTAAGATTCGCATTGCATTTTACATGGATACGATCTTCAGAAGAAAAAGAAAAACACAGAACCATGAACAGATATTGAACTCCAGCAGAATTACCTGGGGTGGGGTATACTGATGTCTATAACTCACTCTGAAATGCGTTTTTAAAAATCCACGTTGGCAGATGGGCAGAAATTGCCAGATGACAGTTATGTAATAAAGATTGTAAAATCTGTGTGGTGGGTACAGAGTATTCACTGTAAAATTCTTCCCACTTTCCTAGAGAAAATTTTTCATAATAAAATCCAAAGTAAAAACACCTTGGGAAATGTAGCTACAGCTGTATTTAGAGATGACACAGCCTTTTACTCCTGAACAAAACATATGAAAACAAATGAGCAGACCAGCGGAAGCCTAAAGAAAGCTAGAAGAGGGAAGCGATCAAAATAAAAACTAGTAATTTTGAAGACAAAAGAGTAGAATGATCATTAAATACATTCGTTAATTATTACATGGAAGAGACAAAACTTCTTAATTTATCTAATGAGAAATGAAGGGGGGATACAAAGAAAGAAGGATAAAGAAAATAGAGTATTTAATGAGAAGGCACCGAGACATAAAGACCGAGATGGGACTAAATCTGATTCTTAGTGTTATTTAGAGACGGGCCTGCTCTGTGATGCAGGCTGGAGGGCAGTCGTGCAGTCGTGCAGTCATGGCTCACTTCAGCCTGGAACTCCCGTGCTCAAGTGATCCTCCCACCTCAGCCTCCTAAGTCGCTAGGGCTGGTGGCTCAGAGGCACGCACCACCTAATCTGGCCAATTTTTATATTTTTTGTAGAGATGGGGGTCTAGCTATGTTGTCCAGGCTAGTCTCAAACTCCTGGGTGTAGGCGATCCTTCCACCTCAGCCTCCCAAAGAGCTGGGATTACGTGAGGCACCATCCCCGCACAAATTTGATCATTTTATGAGTGACCAAAACGGACTCAAGTCATGAAAAAGAAAAAAAAGGACCAAGTGCCAAGAATGACAGCCTAGAAAATCAGAGTCCAAACGGCCACAGTCCAGTAGCTCGCCCAGATCCACCTTCACAGCTACACCAGGAACTGTGAGAAAGGAAATGGAGGAATGAATCCTTTCCTTAAGAAATACCCAAAAAGTGACAGAAGCCTTGTAACAGTAATAATCACGAAAGAAACTGACAAACTTTTCTACGTCCTACCTCTGAAACACATACATTTTCTTTAAAACCGCCAAGGAAAAAAATAGGCAGACCATGCTTTAACATGTGGGGACATAAAAAAGAAAACATTCCAAATTAATTTCACAAAGTCAGCAGAATCACACTAAAAAGATAACCAAAAAGTGCAAAATGATTTTGATGAGAAAAATCTTTAGAAAAACACTGGCAAATATTCAGCACCATGAAAAATAAGGAGATACTCCAAACAACCTGAGTGGGAAGCACAGCTTTCACCTGTGGAGACGGTGGCTGGGAGCACGTGGCAAGGCAGACCTCGCACGCGGAGCCTCCGAAAAGAGGGACCCCAGGCCTGAAAGGGTCCGGGGACCCCAGGAGCCCTGCCCACACCCACACTGCTGTGTACAGACACTGTGTTTTCACCGTGGGCAAGGCCTGGACAGATTTCACACACCACTGCAGGCACTTCCGAACCAGAGACTCCACAAGCACGGGTTATTTCCATAATAAAAATTCACTGTGGGAACCAAAAATAGGGAATTTTTACAAACAAGGAGCCGAGAGCAGCAGCTTCCCCAGGCCATCCTCCAAGGGGAGGCAGCCCAGCTCTGCAGGCGCCCACATGGGTGGGTGGCAGTGCCACCTGTAACAGCAGACCGGCAGCTTGTCCGTGCTGTCACGTCTCCAAGGCCTCCCTCTCTGTGCGTCCACTATCCTTCAGCCCCCACCACAGCCTCTGAAGGGTCTTGGGTGATCCCCTTGGGCACCCCGAGGGGGGAGTGCAGCTGTGGGCACAGGAGGGCCCAAGGGATGGGACTTGGCCAGCAGCTGCCCCGAGACACGGGCGTGGACTTACTCTGCAACCATTGCTCACGCCTCAGCTTCATTTTCTCCTTCTTGGGCAAAACAGTCTTGGCCTCTGCACCTGAGGACAGAGAGCACATGAGTGAGCAAAACGTGTCCAGGGGCACCCCCATGACCTGAGAATGGGCTGGGACAGGTTCAGACTTCGGAGCCGCCGCAGTCACAGCAACTGGTCTGGCCTGTACCGGCCCCTCAGGCTCTAGGGCACCTGCAGCAAGGCTCGGCCTGGACTTGGGAGGCTCTCTCAGCAGCGTCTCCCTGCGGTGATGGCCTGGCCACTTACTCCTGGCCTGCCCTGGAAAGCCCAGGGAGGTGTCCCAAAGGGAGGCCTCCTCCCTACCATGCCCCAAACGACTGTCAGGGTGGGCCACAGCGAAGCCACACAAGAACACACGACGGCTTAGAAGGGGGCTGCGAACAGGGCAGAAGCACTTATGGAGGCGTCCCCAGGATCCTGGGTGGTCAACTGAGGCCCAGTGACATACCTGGCCCCTGCCAGGCCCGATGATGTGCTCAGTGGACCAGAGGCTCCATGCCTGGACCCCATAAAGCAGCTAGAAAAACACTCAGCTAAAGCCACATCCCAGGTGAGGGACAAATGACAAAGGGCCAAGATCAGGGCACTGCTGCCCCAAGACCCGCCGCTTGCACACAAGTGCTTCTGCCCAGCCCAGCCTGGACCCCAGGACAAGGGCACTCTGCACAGAGGTGGCCGGCAGCTGCGGGGCACCTTCACCAGCAGAGATCCCCGTCCCTGTCCTTGTACAGGGTCCCTGGCCCCATCCAGCCTCTGGGGGCCCCAAGAGCACTGAGCTCTCAGAAATGTCCCCCTGGAGCGGCAAGGAGCCCGGCTGATGCCCTTCTGCGAGCCCAGCTGGCTGCCCAGCATCTCCCTCTGTGGGGGAAGCTTCCAGAACAAACACCACTCCAGGCCCAACACCTCCCACACCACAGCCCCAGGCCTTCCCGAGACCACCAGGTGCCCCCTTTCCCACCTGTCCTGTTGTGTCTGGGCAGGAGTTTGGAGGGGCCTTCTCCAGGACATGGCAGGAAAACAGGCACCCTCAGGCCTGCACAGCCTGCCCCAGTGAGGTGAGTCCTGAGAACTGGGGACAGCTCCCCCTGACCTCTGTAAAGCCACAAACAGTGAGGAAAAAGTCCCCGTGGGGATCTGGGGGATGGAGGTGCAGCAAGGCAAGGGCTGGCACCCAGGGGCACGAGCTGAGTGCTGTGTGGGACTCGCGTGAAAGATGACAAACAGGCCTTCGGCGGGGGAACAGACAGAAAGACAGCAGCAGTGTCGGAGGGCCTCCGCCAAGCACAGACGGGACAGCGCTGTCCCAGGACCTGGCCCTCACACGAGCAAGGCACCCTGGGATACTTGGGAGACCGCAAGCCAGCCCTACTTAGCACCCACAAGGACAAAAGCAGTCAGAGTGCGCACCGTCCAGACTGCACTCCCCCCACTGCACACCACACACACTGCACACCAACACACACACTACACACCACACACCACACCAACACACACTACACACCACACACCACACCAACACACTACACACCACACGCCCAACACACACACTACACACCACACACCGCACACCTCCACCAACACACACACTACACACCACAAACACACACACTACACACCACACAC
>PVKV010036989.1:0-15223 GCA_004027835.1 Alouatta palliata
CCACCTTTTTGGTCCATTACCTCTTGGACTAATTCACGGAAATTAAATGATACATTAACTTATAGGTCAAAGTCAAATGTGCCACCCCAGGCAGGAATTTCTGTTCGAATTTCCATTTTGCTTGAAATAAAACTCCTCTTACACTTCAGCAACCTGAATCCTACTTCCAAGCTCTGTGGCGACTGATAACACATCGCTACATTTTTCTCCTGGGCATAGACTCCTATGCCGACATTCATTTCCCCAGAAAACACTTGCTGCCTTGAGTGCTGCCTGTGACAGCAATCAACAAGTTACAAAGATTTTTTTCCAAATCAGGGCCAGATAACTGGGTTTGAAACAGTTTAGTTCCTGTAGATATCACCTCTCCTATTATTTTAATATGACTTTCCTTTCTGAATTTACAGTCTGCAGAGGTATGAAAATGTGGAATGAGAAGGCAAACATAGGTTAGTTAACCAAGACTATCACTAAAGATAATACTATAATAAATCATCCTTTAATTTAGAAGTCATTAAGTTATATTAAAAGATACATTAAAAATAATAATAGAGATACATTAAAAGATAATAACACACTTTAAAATAATAAAATTATAGAAAGGGACACCTGAGCACTCACAACAATAACCAAAAGCTAACATTACATGGTATCTTGGCATCACCTTTGAAGCTGAGAATCCTGTTCTCTTCCACACAGATAAGTTAATTATTCTAAATAGTATTTCTTTGCTTTTAATCCTTAGACAAATTTGACTGCTTCACATAAATATGAGGCAGGAATATTGATATGGCTTGGCTGAGATTTGTCGGCACCAAAATCTCATCTTAAATGGTAGTTCCCATAATCCCTACGTGTTGTGAGAGGGACCCAGTGGGAGGTAATTTAATCAGGTGTGCAGTTACCCTCATGCTGTTCTTGTGATAGTGAGTTGTCACAAGATCTGATGATTTTATAAAGGGCTTTTTCTCCATTTGCTCAGCACTTCTCCTTGCTGCCGCCATGTGAAGAAGGACATGTTTGCTGCTTCTTCCACCATGACTGTAAGATTCCTGAGGCTTCCCCAGCACTGTGGAACTGTGCATCAATTAAACCCCTTTTCTTTATAAATTATCTAGTCTTGGGTATTCCTTCATAGCAGCATGAGAACGGACTAATACAGCTTTCATAAGCATCCTTCAGATAAGTTTGACAATTCATTTTTTAGTGACTCATTCTCTCCAATTTCAGACTTTTCCAGGGCTTCTCCTGCAGGTTGGTGGGATTCACACTTCCTTCTTGACATTCAGGTGTCCATCTTCTTCCACACCGGTTAACTATACTAGGAGCTATTCCCCTAGTATAACTCCACTCATGTCTTTCTTCTTGAAATTGACCCCAAATGCTTAATGTTCTGATGTCCCACACTCCAGATACCACCCATTCACATGAATTAACATATGTTTTAGGAGGAATAAATGGTAAATTATGTCACATGCTTTTGAATCCCTGAGTCAAATCTCCTCAGCAGAGTTCAGCTGCAGCTATGGGGAACTGTTTCCTAGAACTCAGTCCCAGGCTGACAGCACTCACGTCACTGTCATTCTTTCCTAATAATCATCTCCAACTTTCTATGAAGCATGCTCAGCTGACATACAAACATAGTCTGAAAACTGGAGGAGGAAACACTCTTGAGTATAATTGCTGGTAAATGATTCATTCTCCTTTTCTTCATATGAATAATTATCAGAGGCATTATTTCTAGCCATTATTAAGTATGTGGATGTGTGACCCACAGTCTGATGTCACCTACCTCTATTGCACCATGAAGGCATACCAAGATCATACCTTTGGCTTCAGGTGTTTAGAGGTACACTGAGAACTAAACCCAGTTCTGGCTCAGAGATGGTTCAGCTCAATATAAGTTGAATGATCTGGTTATGGGCTAATGTTGTACTAATCCCCAGTCAAAGATGAGAGGGTTTAAAGATGAGAAATAATATTCCCAGGGGCTAAAATGGTGAATGGTATGTAGTGATAGTCTGCTTCATATGGGGCGACGTACATATTGAGATAAATATACACATGGACTTCTTTTTTTCTAATATATATTTTATTGTGTTTTAGGTTTTGGAGTACATGTGAAGAACATGCAAGATTGTTGCATAGGTACACACATGGCAATGTGGTTTGCTGCCTTCCTCCCCATCACCTATATCTGGCATTACACATGAACTTCTGAGCTGTGGCAAATAGTTGGCCATTTAGTTAGGGTCCTGGAATGAACTAGACTAAAAGGTCTCAGGTAAAGGGAAGAGGCCTGAGGAAAGACCTAAAAAGAAGGTCCATAGTGTGTAGTTATGTGGTCACAAGACAAGGCCCGTAGGAGAACACTGCAGAGCAGGGATTTAACCATTAAGCAATCATCCCCTCCAGAGGATGTCAGCCAGACTCCATCCTTGGTCTGACAGTATTTGCATATGTGCACATAAAGAGAATAGCTATGGGGGTGACACAGGTAACACTTGGATCCTATAGCAAAGTTTCACTCTTATCAAGGCCGGCCTCGGTTTGTTCCTGACTACCACTGTCTGATGAGGAAACTAAATATTCACTAAGTGGCATATTGGAGCCTTTCAACTCTAGATTTGCACACAATGAAATTCACAACTAGCCCACAAATGTGGTTGTTGTTCAATTTGTGTTTTCTCTGGTTTTACTCCTATCTGAAGGTCTACCATATACCTGATATGGGTATTCTACATAACATTGCCTGTGTCCACGAGATGGGTTTTAGGCTGAAGGAGGTGCAGTGTGCATACATAATCATGACACCCTCTGGCCCTACTATACTGCATTCACAGGATGCAGCTGACCTCACAGAGCAATGGAAAGGCCTATGGAGAGCCCTGCTAAGGTGACAGCGCAGCTTCCATGCTGAAACACTGCTTCCAGGATGTGGTGCATACATTCAGCCAATCCCCATATCCTGCTGTGGGTCTCCACGGTAAAAACACATGGCACCAGAAATGAAGAAGTGGAAGTCCGAGTGACCACTCTCACTTCCACATCATCCCAGCGACTGACTTGAAGACATAGAGTTTGCTTTCCGTCCCCAGATCTCTAATCCCTGTTATATTAATCTCCAGAGGAAGAAATGTTCATAAAAGTAATTAGAAAATTTTCTGTCTGGTTAATTTGGTGTTAGCATGATGATAAACCAACAGGCACACACACACACACACACACACACACACACATTAATTTAATTAAATAAAGACTTAGTATTGATGGCAATGGAAAAGAGGTGGATTTCTGGGCAGACAGGGATGTGTCCCTAGTGGGGCCCAGTCTTCAGGACAAGGACAGTCTGAAGCCTAAAAACTGAGAGGCCAATTCTGGACACAGTCCACGACTGGAGTGAAAACTTCCATCCCCATCTTACCCATTCTTTCTAGATTGGCTCATTCTGAATGATGCCTTTTAACCAATTGAATGGTGCCTTTTCCAAGCCTACCCATGGACCAATCAGCAAGCATTCTCCCATTCTAAGCCCATAAAAAGCCTGGACTCAGCCTCTCAGAGAACAACCCACTTGTGGGTCCTCTCTCAATACTGAGAGTTTTCTGTCACTCAGCAAAATTCTGCTCTACCTTACTCACTCTTCAGTGTCTGGTACCTTATTCCTCTTGGTCATGTTCCAAGAACCAGAACTCATCAAACTGCAGAAGAAAAAGAGCTGTAAAGTTCGTGCTTGTTGAGCTGCAGGTGGTGGGATTAAAAAGACTGTAATGAGCTGGGCAAGGTGGCTCACGCCTGTAATTCCAGCACTTCTGAAGACTGAAGCAGGTGGATCACGAGGTCAGGAATTTGAGACTAGCCTTGCCAACACAGTGAAACCCCATCTCCACAAAAAGTACAAAAAATTAGCTGGGCATGGTGGTGCATGCCTGTAACCCCAGCTACTCAGGAGGCTGAGGCCGGAGAATTGCTTGAACCAGGAGGCAGAGGTTGTGGTGAGCTGATATGGCGCCACTTCACTCCAGCCTGGGTGACAAGAGTAAGACTCCCATCTCAAAAAAATAAAAGAAAGAAAGAAAGAAAAAGGCTATAACACTCTCTCCTGCTCGCTGAGCTAACAGGAGAGAAAAAGCCGCAACAGTGTGATAGGAGGGGCAATTGATTATCATGAGGAACCAATGTTGCTGCTGCATAATGGAATCTGAGAGAAATATCTAATCAATCTTGGAAATCCATGAGTCCCACTTCTGTGGATTCAAGCAAACATAGTCTTAAAAACTTGAAAAAAAAATAACAGCAATAAAAATAAAACAACACAGTGTAACGACTATTTATATAATACTTGCATTCTATTTATATATATATATATATATATATATATACACACACACACATACATGATGTATTTGTAGTAGAGATGGGATGGTGATATACAAATTATATATATATATAGAGAGAGAGAGTTTATTTTTTTCCTTCTTGCACAAGATTAAATGTACTATGCACATTGAGTTTCACTTAACTATGTGACTTAGAAATCACTCTGTATCAGATGAAGGTAGCTTCCTTATTTGCTTTTATAACTAAAAGTACATAACATAAATATTCTTTTCTCCCCAATCTATAACTGTCATAGATAATGCCACAATTAATCATATTGTACATGTACCAAAGTTATATTTCTTCAAGTTCATGTTTAAGATAGATTTTGAAGAAACGATTGGACAAATATATACCTAGTTATGCCAGATATTTGCACAATGTTTCCTTAATGAGGACTGTGCTATTTTGTATTTCTAATATCAATGTATTAAAATTGATTTTCTACTATATCCTCTACTCATCAGCTCATTGAATAATATGCTATTTGATCCAGTAGCGTATCTGCATATTTGTGATCTGAGGAAGGTAATTTTTACACCCTTATACTTCATTCAACAAAATTATTTTAAGTAATCTTGAAGTGCATAATACAAATGGACAAAAAATGCAAATAGTGAATCTTTCATTTCATGGACATTTATATATATATAATAAAACCATTTAAAGTAAATAATATAAAAAACAAAATATGCAAAAGTGAATAACCTGAAATGATAATTTAAATTTTTTAAGCGCATTTTAAACAAAGTAAGCAAGTGTACCTACATTTTGGTTTGTCACAATAATGAATAATACATTTACCACTTCTATTAACTTTTAATTTCTGGAAATGTGATACTGGCTTTAAAAACTTGAGGATTTCAGCTGGGTGCAGTGGCTCGAGGTGGCTCACGCCTGTAATCTCAGCACTTTGCGAAGCCAAGGTGGGCAGATCACCTGAGGTCAGGAGTTTGAGACCAGCCTGGCCAAGATGGTGAAATCCCATCTCTACCACAAATACAAAAATCAGCTGGACATGCTGGCGCATGACTGTAATCCCAGCTACTCAGAAGGCTGAAGCAGGAAAATTGCTTGAACGAGGGAGGCAGAGGTTGCAGTAAGCTAAGATCGCATCACTGCACTCCAGCCTTGGGAAATGGAGAAAGACTCCATTTCAGGGGGAGAAAAAATTGAGTTTTTTTTTTTTTTTTGCATTTTCTTGTTCTATACACAATATAGTCAGAATTAGCAATACTGGTTATTTCTTAGCTGATATTCATTTTTATTTTTAATATTTTTTTCCATAAAACAACAGATTTACAAATATAAGAAAAAGCATTAAATATAAGAAAAAGTGTTAAATATAAGAATACTTTTGTAAAGGGCTCATACAATATAATTTCACAAAAAAATTTTAAAAATGGAGATATTACCCATTACTTTTTTACTGGGAAGGTTATCACAAGTGTCATATACTTCCATAGAAAGGGCGTTTTAAATACAAATTAAAATGCCTAGTGATTTGGTACATTATGACGCATTTGGTCTAATTTGAGTTATTTCAGATTGTATTTATAACTAGTCTGCTATCACTATTAATTGTACCATATACATGTACATACACACACACAAATACACACAGACACACTCACTCATACACAAGTACCCACAGGGGCTGAAGGCAAAGCTGGATGTTTCAGATGCCTCTTACTACCTAGAGCTAAGTTTGCTGCTCAGTCTGCAATTACAGGGAGCTGGCAGTATAACCGGGAGGTCCCATGTTAATTTCCACACAATATTTATTAAAGGATGAGTTATACAAAAGTGAAATTTTAAAACACTAATGATTATTAATAAAACTCAACAATGATCAGAGTAATTGTTCAAAACTTAGGTCAATACAGAATTTGAGGCAAAAAGAAAAATCACTGATATCATTTAGAAAGGCTAGCACTGTTATCAGGAAAAGGAGATTGCTTTCTCATCGCTTTTATTACTGTTTTTATGGGAACTACTAACAATGAGCTTCCTCAATAACTTATGCACATGGGTGGACTTTGCCAGTGACCTGGTGTACAAAGCTAATCCCAGGACTCAGAGCCTTTACACTCAAATGTTTAAAGCCCCAACATTATTATTTATATATGTTAACAACTTGCTATTTGTTAAATTATCTCTCTAGATCAAAGGTTACTATTCTTCCCTCATGTAAATGGCCTTAGGTCCATTTACATGATTATCTTCATTAATCCTACATATATAATTTGTTCCTATGTAACACACATTGTATTTGAAGCTTCCATTATTCTTGTGCAAAATAAAGGCTGGGTCAAATTGACTCCCTCAGCTTCCTTAGCACCTTAACTGTGTGTATGTATGTGGCTTCATGAAGACAGATGATGAAGACAATCACACTCACTTCTTCTTCCTTACACACCAAACTATATCAAAGTCATACCACACCGAAAAGAGGCCGGGCACTACATCTGACTGGTCTGTGATTGCTTAGTTAGGTCTTTATTTGAACTTTATTTTATTGGGTAGGGGATATACTTGTGTACCCCAAAGTATGTGAGACAGATTTCAATCAATTTAGAAAGTTTATTTCGCTGAGGTTAAAGACACACCACTGATATAGACTCAGGAGGTCCTAAGGACATGTGCCTAAGGTAGCTGGGGCACAGCTCGGTTTTGTACATTTTAGAGAGACATGAGACATCAATCAATATCTGTAAGATATGCATTAGTTTGGTCTGGAAATGAAAGGCCCCACCACCCCAATTGGGGGCTTTCAGGCTGAGGTAGATTACAGACAAAAGGTTGCATTCTTTTGTCTTTGATCAGCCTTCCACTGAATACATGATTTACATGTGAGAGGAGGGTAGAGACATAATCATTTATGCCTTAGTTTGGATTAGGCAAACAGTAGGGCAGAGGAAGCAATTAGATGTGCATTTGTCTCATATAAGCAGAGGGATGACTGCCAGTTCTGTCTTTTGTCCACAAGAAATTTCCTTGTGGGCAAATTGTGATGGATTTTTTTTTTCTTAATTTTTGTAGCTATCTTATTTAAGAATAAAACAGAGGGCAGGTTTGCTTGAGATAGTCTCCAGCCTTTCTTCTCTTTGGCTTAGTGATTTGGAGGTCCCAAGATTTATTTACCGTTCATACATTAATCTTAAGAGGACCAGAGAACATTACTCCATTGTAAGAGAATGAGACAGTCCCTTCAGTGTAGACAGGAAGCATGTTGGATCTGCAGTGACTGAGAGGAAGGCTCAGCTGGTGGAGTTGGGTTGTGGATGGCTGCCTGTGAGGCAGGAGAATAGGGCCTGGAGGCAGGGAACCTAAGGCAGATTCTTGCTCACTTCCTAGAGCTAAATCATAAGGAAAACTCCAACTCTCCACACCTAAGTAACAAAAGAACTTGAGGCTACTCTGGAAAATTGGAAGTATCTCTGACTGGTTGGTTGCTTTTCACAACCAATCAGGTGCTTGCAAGTTACCTTTGTAACTTCACTTCAGCCTCTGATTGGTTGCGTTCCACAACCAATCAGATGCTTGCAAGTTACCTTTGTAACTTCAGTCAGCCTGTGATTGGTTGCTTTCCACAACCAAAAGCCTGATTGCCGGGCACTACTTCATTTACATAGGGTGTACACTGAGTAACCAATGAGAAACCTCCACAGGGTATTTAAAACCCAGAAAATTCTGCAAGGGGGCAGAGTTGCTCCCACCCTGTGGAGTATACTTTCATTTTCAATAAATATCTGCTTTTGTTGCTTCATTCTTTCCTTTCTTTGTGTGTTTTGTCCAATTCTTTGTTCAAGAGCCAAGACCCTGGACACCCTCCATCAGTAACTCTAAAAGGCTGATCAGGATTCAACCAACCTCTGTAGCGTAAAATAGGGCAAGCAAACAACATTTAGAGGCACCAGCAATGACAAATTTCAAGCTCAAGAAAGGTGGGTGTGGAGGGGGTGGCCAGATTTTCAGCTCTAATAGAGAACGACAAGGACTGCCAATGCAGAGAGAATGGCCCCTTCTTTAGGCCACCACATGCTTCAGCCTTTTAATAGCCCATGCCCCTGGCCAGAAGAATGAGAATGTCCTGAGCAGCCTGAATGTTAGAGGAGGAAGGCAGACAGTAAGAAGAAAGAAACTGCAAAAACTTCTATGAAGTTCACAAATGACTAAAAAGTCTGAGCAACTCTCAGAAATAGCTGAGCAATACTAAGATGAGCTAAATCTTGGCAGATTATGACCTAATTTTTGATTCATATCCAATTATTATTTCACATTTGCATCTAAAATCAAATGCATTTTGTTTTAAATTAACGGGAGGATAACCCGGCTGCAAATAAAGTAGTTAACTGCGTCATTTCTTCATACCACATATAAAGAGTCTGGGATAATCATTGCTTCATTTTTAGTCTATTTTCAGAGTATTTTGCTTTTAAGCTACATAATATCCCCCTCTTTGCTTATTCCTTTAGTGTCACCAAGCCCCCAATTGTAGCATTCAGGAAAACTATAAAATCTGCCTCTCTGTATAATCCACCTAAACAACCAATTCAAATTAAATTGCACATCATTGGTGGTAGAGTAGAGATTCTCCTTCCCTCCTTCCTTCCTTCCTTCCTTCCCCCCTCCCTTCCCTCCTTTCTTTTCTTTTTTTTTGAGACAAGTTTTCTCTCTGTTGCTCAGGCTGGAGTGCAGTGGCACGATCATGGCTCACTGCAGCCTCAACCACCTGAGCTCAAGTGATCCTCCTGCCTCAGCCTCCTGAATAGCTGGACTACAGGTGCACATCACCATGCCCAGCTAATGTTTGTATTTTTTAGAGATAGGGTTTCCCCATGTTCCCCAGGCTGGTCTCAAACTCCTGGGTTCAAGCAATTTGCCTGCTTCCCCTTCCAAAGTGCTGGGATTACAGGGGTGAACCAATACACCTTGCCGAGATTCTTTTCTGAAGTACATTTGTGCAGTGTCACACGATGTCAATCACAAAGTCATGAGTTTTAGAGTCTAGATTTTCTCAAAACCTCTGTTACATCTCGCCAGTCCCATCTCATCTCATAGATTACAGTCTTTATATGCTAGAAATGGAAAGGGTTAAAGTAAAAATAATTGAAAAAACACTAAATACATCAAATACTTTGAGGTTCAAAACCACATAGATTCAAGAGTACAGAGTTCAGACAAATAGGTAAAAAACAAATTACATTGCACTTTGTAATCCAGTGTGCTGCAATTTTTGTGCTCTGAGAAGCAGATTCCAAGATGAAAATTAGCATTAGGAAGCTTACTAGAGGATGTTCTTAGAAGTTACACCTGTAGAAGGGAATTAAGGATAAAACTGATCTGTGATGCTGCCATAAAAAGTCCTTAACAAACTGCATATGGAGTCGTAAAGAGAAGCCCTGAGCTGAATCAAAGGAGCCAGAACATTATTCTCCCACATGGTTTAGTCAGGCCATGGATGTCATTCTGTAAGAAGGCATGATTCTGGGTGAGGCATGACTCCTGAACTGAGGCAATCTCTGTGGGGGTGACAACTGCAGGCTTTCCGCTGGAAGCATCACATACCTAAGGAAAGGAGTCGTTCATTCCTGCCAGAATATGTGGTGGGCTTATCTCAGCATCTGCCACACCAGGATTAGTTGATCAAGTGAAAAATGAAGAGGAAAAAGTTCCTGTCCGCTTGTGGAAAGGCCCAAGATTAAAATGAGAGTTTAACACCTTTGGAAATTTTCAGTACTTTCCATGATCACAATGGTAAGTGACAGTAGATAAGATTGGAGAGATATGGAATGTGCCATGTATGTCCCACTAAGAAATCTGATTTTATCTCACTGAGTGAACAATGAGAAAACACGGAATGATGGTGAAACTGGAATTAGAATAATGCAATTTACATTTCATAGGTAGCTTTTGATTTATTTATGAAGTTCTAATGCTTTTGTGCTTTTACATTATAGACTATGAAAGCAATAAAACATATATCTTCTTAACCATTTTTCTATATCACACAACCTTGCACATTCTAGTTATTCAATAGATTTGTAAAAATGAATAAATAAGTAGAACTATATGCATGGTTGGAAGGTGAAGATCAAAAATATACAATTTGAATTTTGTCCTTATTGGAGGAGGTTCTTAGAATGGACGCCTGTAGAGAGGAGTTAAGGATAAAACTGTACTTAAAATAAACATAAAACATATTTGTACTCAAAATAAGCATTAAAAATTTAATAGTTGTTTTAAAATAGAAAGGGCATTAAGTAAAATTCAACATTTAAAAAATGCTCCCAAGGGCTCAGTGCTTTATATCCATTGCAGTAGCTTGTGATCCTTACGTCATTGCTAATTGGAAAATATCTTTTATGTATATTACCTAACATGGTTATTATATTAGAGCAAGTGTTCATTGCACTTTTAATCCAGTATCTTACTAGACACAAGCAAGGTCAAGAAACAGGCAAAAATAACTTCAAATAGCAAATGCCACAACCAAAAAGTGAGCCAAAAAAGTAAATACTCAAAGTTATTCTTAGTTATTAAACAGCACTTATCTTTGTTGAATATGACTACTGTAAAACAAATATATCTATTTCCATTTAGAATATATTTTAATACTAATTCAGAAGATCAGATCTACTCTACACATAGAATCCTTTTCTGAGAATTGTCTGCATTCTAAATTTATGCAGATATTCACAAAGGTTTCCATGCCTGTAATTTTAGTCTCAGAGTGCAGAGAGTGAGAAAATAAAACAACAAAGAAAATACTTGAAGAAATAACGGCTAAACATTTCTTGGTGAAATATACAACCTAAAAACTCAAGAAACTCAGTGAACCCTAAGCAGGAAAAAGGAGAGTCCACTAGCCACACCACAGTCAAACTTCTGTAAACCAAGCATGCAGAAAAATTTAAAAGTCAATAGAGAAGTATACATTACGTTAAGGAGAACAATTGTAAGAATATCATTCAAGAAAATTCATCTGAAAAGTGAATTCAAGTATCAGTTGAATGACGTATGATAAGACTTGGATCTGAAGAAATGAAGAAAACGTGAAATGACCCATAAATTAGTACATATAACGGTTTTTGTAAAATTGTCTCAAAAGTTTAAAGAGACATAATGGACAGGTTAAGCAACAATTGAACACTGTGGGATCCATAACATGTGTATATACAAAGTATATTTCGACAATATGGCAAGAGATAAAAGTGATTACACTGTAGTGAATTTCTCATATTTTATATGAGGTGGTAAATATGAACTCCAAGTAGACTATAAGATTTTAAATGAAACCACTTTAATCTTTAGAGTAACACTGAAAATAATTTTTAAAATTTATAATTAAAATGTGAGATTAATTGAATTAAAATACTAAAATAAAGACAAGTCCATTAGTTTCCTATCACTGCAATAATCAATTACCACAAACTCAGTGGCTTCAAGAACACAGGAGAATTATCTTATAGCTCTGGAGGTCAGAAGTCTAAGTCTCAGAAAGCTTTGAAAATGGAAGTACTTGGCTGTTTTTCTCTAGCAATTCCAGGAATCTGTTACTTGACTTCCAACTTCTGGAGGATGCAGCACGCCTTGGCTTGTGGTCACATCACTCCAGTATCTTCTTCTGTCATCACACAGTTTTGCCGTCTGACTCTGACTCTTCCTGCATTCATCCCATACAGACAACTGTGATCACCATAGGTCCACATGGGGAAGCCAGAATAATATCTTCATATCAGTATCTTAATTTATTCACATCTCCAAAATTATCTTTGCCACCTACGGTCATATTCATAGCTTCTGAGCATTATTAAAGTAGACATATCAAGATAAAGGAACATTATTTAGCTTACCACTGTAAGAAAGTTGAAACTGAAAGAAAAGAAATTGGATATATTGGAAATAAATAGTAAATTGGTATACTTAAATTCAAATATACATTGTTGTATTAAGATAATCATACAGTTATATACAATTACATTAAATGTAAATGAACTAAACATTGCAAACACAAGACAGATGGTCAGAAAGGGAAAAAAACAACAACAACAAAAAAAAAAACGGGATTTTTAAAAAGCTCCGCAGAAGGAATGCACATAAAATGATATAGATTCAAACTAAGGGTCCATCAACCAACGAATGGATAAAGAAGATGTTGTACATATGTGCGTGGAATATTACTCAGCCATAAAAATGAACAGCAATCATATGTCTTTTGCAGCAATTTGGATGGAACTGGAGGCCATTGTTCAAAGCGAAGTAACTCAGGAATGGAAAAGCAAATATTGCATGCTCTCAAATAAAAGTGGGAGCTAAGCTATGGATTCACAAAGGCATACAAAGTGGGATATAGACATCGGAGACTCAGAATGGAGGAAGGCGGGAGGGGAGTGAGGAATGAACAATTACCTCGTGAGTACTATGTACATACACTATTTGGTTAATAGGAGCCACTAGAAGTCCAGACATCAACCACCATACAATTCATTCATGTAACCAAAAACCACTTGTACCCCTAAAGCTATTGAAGTGAAAAAATAAACAAAAGAAATGCAGTTAAACTGTAAAGAAAAGCAAAAGTTTAGAAATAATAGACATATCATGTAAACTGTAAGAATCAGAAAGCTGCTATGACTTTTTTAATATAAGACAAAGACTTTGATAAAAACAGTTATAGTGGTAAATAGGATTAATTTATGAAGAAAGGTTCAATTCATCAGGATGATGAGCTATGTAACTAATAAAATAGTTTCAAAATGAAACAAAATGTGATATAATAAATGGGGAAATATATAAATCTTTAAACATAGTCAAAACTTTTAATGCTCCTCTCCCAATAGTTGATAGGACAAATAAACAAAATTCAGCAAGGATATAAAACATCTGAATAACACAATTAGTGAATCAAGTGAAACTGACATTTATAGAACAAAGTACCCTTATAACTGTAGAAAACACATATTTATCAATTGCACACGAAACATTCACTGAAATATCAATAGTCTGAATCATAAAGCAAATATCAGTAGTTTTCAAAGGGTTAAAATATCATGGTGTGTATTCTGCACAAATAAAATTAAAATAGAAATCAATAAGGTTACCTGGAAAATATCTAAATATCTGAAAATTAAAATGTGTATTAAAAATAACTCATGGATCACAGTATAATTTTCAGTGAAAATTAAAAAAATTAGTTACATTTTAAAGCACTACTGAGAGAGAAATACACCTATTTAAGTGCTAGTATGATGAAAAATAAAGGTTTAAAATCAATAATTAGGTTTTAAATTAAATTATAATTGCTTTCACCCTAGTGAGTGAAGAAAAAGCAAATTAAACTTAAAGAATTTAAAAGCAAAAAAATAAAAATGCATCTCAAAATTATTGTTTTGAATACAGGAAGCCTGGGGCTAAAAAATTAGGTATTGCTTTTGTTTAATTTTGTCATTTTCTGGAAGCGCAAGAACAGGTAAAGCTAACCTGTGGTAATAGAAATCAAGGAGCAAAAAACGACAGCACCCATGACCTAGACATTCAAACCAAAATCCTTGTCATTTCTCTGCTCTCACTCTTAAAACCAATAGTGAATGACTCACTGAGTCTCATTGCTTTAATATTTTTGACCTCTTTTATTTTAATTA
Organism: Alouatta palliata; assembly: GCA_004027835.1. Lineage (NCBI taxonomy): Eukaryota > Metazoa > Chordata > Mammalia > Primates > Atelidae > Alouatta > Alouatta palliata. The sequence goes on from PVKV010036989.1 coordinate 14,028, forward strand.
TTTCATCTTCTGCACTGGTATTGTAGCAGTAGAAGCCATGATTCTCTCTTCTTGTGGTGATTATATCAATGTAACACCTACATTTTATTTTTTTACTTTTTCATTTGTCAAATATTAAGAAAATGGCAACTATATGCCAGGTAGGGCCTGTGACACTTACAAGAGAAAAAAAAGAGTTATCAGATAAATAGGATCCCTCCCTCATGAGGTTTTTTGTCAAGTTGAAAAATAAACATTATTCAAATAGATAAAGAAATACCAAATAAGCGAAGTGCATTCCTGCTATGAATAAAGGGCACAGAGTGGCAGCCAAGTATGTCACAAACGTATCCACAATGCTGCAGGATGGTGAAGACATGCTGAGAAAATTCACATTATGGAGATCCTGACATGTGGATGGAATTTATTTAGTTAAAACGAGGTGACCCATTTCAAACAGAGGAAGCAGCATTACCACCTTTCCCTGGTGTGAGAGGAAGCATGGCACTTTTAAGGAATTGAGAAATGGCTGGAGTGAAGGAGCACAGGATGGAGAGAGCGAGCGTGGAGGTGGGTAGGACAGAGGCCTGGTAGGAATGAGGCTATGCAGTCCCCTGTAGACCGAGGTAAGGATGGTCTTCTTTAAACCAGTGTAATGCAATCAGAAAAGAGGTGTTATTATATTTTAGTGATTCTTGTGTTTTTCGAGTGTGTATGAGGAGCAGAATGGGATGCCATTGCATTACTCCCGCTAGGAACAATTTGTGCTTTGGAGGGAGTTCACGAGGCAAAGAGAACCACCTCATGTATAGATGAGAGGTAATATGCAAACAGTAGGGTGATAGTTTGGATACGGGGGACACAGAAGACAGGAAGATACTAGTGATATCTGCCTGACTTCTGTGTAGCAGATTCGGAAGGACACACAAATGTCCTTCTACAACGAAACAGGAGCAGAAAATAAAATACCAATTCTACATACATGATTCAAGAACGCAGAAAGAAAGAGTTTCTAGCTCGATAGATGAGGCAAGCATTATGCTCATCCTAAAGTCAGAAGAAGAAAATGCAAGATAAGAAAACTATAGAGCAATATCCCTCATGAACATATTTTCAAAACATCTCTTAAAATTTAGGAAATGGAATACTGCAAAATATAAAACGATAAAACATTAAAACTAATTGGTTCCACAGCAGGAATTCAAGGGAGATTTAGC
>PVKV010036990.1:0-15219 GCA_004027835.1 Alouatta palliata
TGATAAATCTTCCTCCATCCCTTTATTTTGAGCCTATGTGTGTCCTTGCACATGAGATGTGTTTCCTGGATACAGCACACCAATGGGTCTTGACTTTTTATCCAATTTGCCAGTCTGTGTCTTTTGATGGGGGCATTTAGCCCATTTACATTTAATGTTAATATTGTTATGTGTGAATTTGATCCTGCCATTTTGATGCTAGCTGGATGTTTTGCCTGTTAGTTGACGCATTTGTTTCATTGTGTCAATGGTTTTTACCATTTGGTACATTTTTGGAGTGGCTGGTACTGGTTGTTCCTTTCTATGTTTAGTGCTTCTTTCAGGAGCTCTTGTAAGGAAGGCCTGGTGGTGATGAAATCTCTCAGCAATTGATTTTCCATAAAGGATTTTCTTTCTCCTTTGCTTATGAAGCTTAGTTTGGCTGGATATGAAATCCTGGGTTGAAAGTTCTTTTCTTTAAGGATGTTGAATATTGGCCCCCACTCTCTTCTGGTTTGTAGGGTTTCTGCAGAGAGATCTGCTGTAAGTCTGATGGGCTTCCCTTTGTGGGTAATACATGTATATTCTCTGGCTGCCCTTAGCACTTTTTCCTTCATTTCAACCCTGGTGAATCTGATTATGTGCCTTGGGGATGCTCTTCTTGAGGAATATCTTTGTGATGTTCTCTGTATTTACTGGACTTGAATGGTGACCTGGCTTGCTAGGTTGGGGAAGTTGTCCTGGATAATATCCTAAAGCGTGTTTTCCAGCTTGGATTCATTCTCTCCATCACATTCAGGTACACCTATCAAATGTAGATTAGGTCATTTCACATAATCCCATATTTCTTGGAGGATTTATTCAGTTCTTTTCACTCTTTCTTCTCTATTCTTGCCTTCTCATTTTATTCCATTTGACTTCATCTTCAATTTCTGATATCCTTTCTTCTGCTTGGTCGATTTGGCTATTGAAACTTGTGTACGCTTTGCGAAATTCTCGTGCGTTTTTCAGCTTCATCAGGTAGTTTATATTCTTCTCTAAGCTGTTTATTCTAGTTAGCATCTCATCTAACCTTTTTTGTAGGTTCTTAGTTTCTTTGCATTGGGTTAGCAAATGTTCTTTTAGCTCTGAGAAGTTTGTTATTGCCCACCTTCTGAAGCCTGTTTCTATCAATTCCTCAGATCCATTCCCCATCCATCTTTGATCCCTAGCTGGTGGGGAGTTATGATCCTTTGCAGGAGGAGAGGCATTCTGGTTTTTGGTGTTTTCATCCTTTTTGTGCAGGTTTCTTTCCATCTTAGTGGCTTTATCTACCTGTGGTCTTTGTAGTTGGTGACTTTCGGATGAGGTCTCTGAGTGGACATCCTTTTTGTTGATGATGAAGTTATTTCTTAGTTTTCCTTCTAATAGTCAGGCCCCTCTGCTGCAGGATTGCCAGAGGTCCACTCCAGACCCTGCTTGCCTGGGGATCACCTGTGGGGGCTGCAGAACAGTAAGGGTTACTGCCGGTTCCTTCTGTTATCTTCGTCCCAGAAGGGTACCTGTCAGATGTCAGCCTGAGCTCTCCTTTATGAGGTGTCTTTTTGGGTATATAGGGGTTACCCAAAAATGCTGAGAGCTCCATTTTTCTGTGCAGAGATGCTGGGCAAGTACTTTTAAGTCTGCTGCAGTGGAACTCATAAGCGCCTGTTTTCCCAGGTGCTCTGTCCTAGGAAGATCAGCTTTATTCATAAGTTCCTGTCCTGCTGCTGCCTTTTTTCATAGATGCCCTGCCTGGCACGGAGTAGTCTAGTCACAGTCTGCCAGCAGAGGCATTGCTGAGCTGCCGCAGCCTCTGCCCAGCTGCTGCATAAACTGCCTCCGTAGTGGCAGACTGCTTCCGTAGTGTTGGTCGCCCTTCCCCCCACTGAGCTGGACCGTCCTAGGTCCAGCTGGGCTTGCTGGGAAACTCTCAATCCAGAGTGTTTCAGATTGCTTGTTTTGTGAGGGTGGTACCCGCCGAGCCAGATCACCTGGCTCCCTGTCTCTGCCCCCTTCCTTTCAGTTGAATGGGCAGCTCTGTCTCCCAGGTGTTCCAGGTGCCAGTTGAAACAGCCGCCCAGAGTTTTGTCAGTTTCTGTGCACCAAGCTGGCACTGGCTGAAACTGCTGTGCTGAAAACTTGTGATGCTTTTCAGCCTGGGAATCTCCTGGTCTGTAGGCAGTGAAAATTTGTTTGGAAATGTGGTGGGCACTCACCCTCTGCATTGCTTTTGCTGGGAACTGCACTCCAGAGCTGTTCCTATTCGGCCATCTTGGATCCTCCCCCCTCCTTTCCTTTTAAAATTCTTCTTGCATGTGATGGCACATCTGAGTTTGCTGGACCACTCTATTAACATGCCAACTTGTTTTTGCAATTCATGTTCATGTTTTTTATTCAGAATATTACTTTTTAAATACACATTTATAAGCATTCTGATATCCCAATTCTGCATTTTGTTCTGTTATTTGCTCTTTCTGCTGACTCTCTCACATGCTGTATTGATTCCTCAATTGACCAGTAATTTTTATTTGTGAGCCCCTATTCAGCTGATCTTATTCAATGAAAATCCCAAAGTACCTAGGTTGAACTTGAGCTTTTGTAGATAATATTTACATATGCTTCTTTCAGGCTTCTAAGGTAGTGCTCTCTCCATTTTTAATGTTTACAATAGCAGAATAAAAGCCCATCCATCCCCCAAATATGCCCATGTCTCACTTCCTAGAACCTGTGTATATGTTACTCTATATGGCAAAGAGAAATTGCAGGTGGGGTTAATCTAAGGAACTTGGCTTATCCAGGTAGGACCATTGTAATCAAAAGGGCCCTTATACAGGGAGACAGGAAGGTTATAGTGAGTAGAGTAGATGTCGTTATGGAAATAGGCTAAAAGAGAGAGAAAGTTTTAAACTGTTACACACTGACCTTGAAGATGGAAGAGAATCTATAGGGCAAAAATGCAAAGAGCCTTCAGGAGCTAGAAAAGGCAAGGAGGCAGATTCTCCCATACAGCTTCCAGGGGAAAAAAAATCTTCACCTTTTGACAGCTTAATTTTAAGACTTCTCATCTTCAATAAGATAGTATTTAGTGTTTTATTCTGCTAAGTTTGTGGTTAAATACATTGTTCAACTAAGTTTATTACAGCAGCAATAGAAAACTAGGGCAATATGCATGCAAATCACTTTGGATCTTGTTTAAAAATATAATTTGATAGTATGCCTGGAGAAGAGTGACAGGGTCTGTATTTCTAACAAGCTCTTGATTGGTACAGATGCTGCTACGTGTTTGTGGATCTAACTTTCAGCATCAGAAAATAGAATATTATCATCTTGAGAATACATTAAATAAAATTTGCTACTTGAGTTTTCACAAAATATACAGATCATTAAAATTCAAATCTCAAAGCCCATGTGAAGACCTTTTTTTTTTTTAAGCACTATTCATGTAGACGAGCTCCCTAACTTTATGAAGGGATCTCATCTCACTTCTCTCCTGGTGTAAACTGAATGACTTGCCTTTGTCTTCTGAAGAGAACTTAAAACACAAGCACTAAATTTATGGTATATGCAAATACAACGCCATGCATATACCATGAGTATCTCCTTAATTATATCTGCATGCTTTTTGGCAATTCTTGCCAGTATGAAGAATTAATTGCTAATTTAAACTTTTGTGTCCTAAATAACAGTAATAATTTTGAAAAGTAAAAGCAGTATCAAAGAGGTTAAAGGGTTGATATAATGTGTATATGGACTTCTTTTTATGTTTGAATTAAAGAAAGGAAGGCGGGGATAAATAGTGAAACCTACATTTTCCATTAATTTCAGTCACTAATTTAAGTCTCTTGTAGATGCATTAAACCATGAACCATATATACACATTATTATATTTAATTAATTATATTGTTAATATATTATTTAATATTATTTAACATGTTTATATATTAATTAGTTTATTACTATCCTTACTTTATAAAATTTATGTATATTAATTAGTTCATTTAATCTTGCCAACAACTTTATGGAGTAAGAATTATTCTAATTTTAGAGATTAGAAAACTCAGACTCAGAAAGACACACATACACGCACACAGAAAAAAACTTTTACAGAGTCCTCCTATAGCAGAAACTTATGCATTTAAGAATAACTTTAATATTTATTACCTGGTTGAGCCAAGTAAAGAAGAAAACAATACCCTACAGCTTGAAAGAGAAAGAGTCAGGGGTGTAATCCAGGACTTTCTTATTACCATGCCTGTGCTCTTTCCTTTATTCTATTTTGATTCTAAAGTTATCTAAAGATAGAGATTTGCAATTGACTTTCAGTACTGTGTAGAATTCTACTACAAGATTACTTATGCAATGAGATAGTCTCTTTCGTCTACTCCCAGTTAAAAAGCTGATTGGGGAAAATATTTATGCAAACAATTCGGCAAAAACAAAGGTATATTACTGATGTACATGAGCAAATAAGTACTGATGGAAACATATAGACACATAAATAGTAACACAAGCACATATCTACACATGCCATTGCTGATTGTTCTCATTACATATTATTGAGTCACATATTGCTAACCTAAGCTCCTCAACGTACTTTATTTCTAATTCCTCCAAAGAGCCTTATCCTTCTCCTGCCTTCATCAATCTCAGCAGATCACTTTACATTGAGAAGATTTAAATCACTAAGCATAAAATTATTTGATTTCTACTACCCCATATTACATACTTTTTACATCAAAAACATTGCCGTGCCTCCAATTTCAAAGGATTAGGTATCACATTCTTTTCAAAACCAAACCTTCCACTTGTGCTTTTAACCCCACCTTCTGTTCCCCAGAGATTGAGTTCTATTGATTACTACTGTATCCCTTTAATCTGAAATTTCTCCTCTGACTACTTTTCCTTTGTTAACATGTTTACAGCTCTCTCACCCTAAAAATTAAATCCTCCTTGTCCTTCTATGCCATGTGCCCTGTGAGATAATGTCTTATCTCTTTCTCTTTTCATTTAAACTTTACAAAGAACAACATACCCTAGAGGTCTCTGTCATCTCACCTGACATTTTCTTACCAATTCATGATAGTTTAGTTCCTATTCTTGAAAAGGAACCAAAAATGTTTTAACAGAATTGAATTGCCAAATTCAGTGGATGTTTCTTCATACTTCATATTAATACAATGTTCTTTAATATTTGGTGTCACTGATCACTCCATACTTGAGGAAATATCTAACTTCCTCTTATGGCTACTTCTATGTTTTTCTTAGAAATTATTAAATATTAGTGTCCCTAGATTTCTGTCCTTGATTTTATGCTTTTATCATTCATCATACTTTGTTTAGGTAATCACTTCCATTGTCATAATTTTGACTTGCTCTTGAATGCTGATGACTCAGTAATTTATACCTCCTATCTGTCCTCTCTCCATCAAACTTTAGTTACGTTATCTCACACCTGATGGCCAATTACCTCTGAATGCTCTACAAGTGTTTCCCTTCTTGTATTATATCAGTCAATGAGTTTATAAATAATAAGTCATTCTGAAAGACTTTTAGGAAGATTCAGAATTCCCATTTAGATAGGTCATTTCACTGAATCTGCGGAACATACATTCTAAATTGGGATGGTGGCAAAGGTTTAAAGATGACAATGATAGAGGAAAGGCAATTTATACACAAATTCAAGACATGCTTAACATAATATGTATTTGACAGCTATTTGCACTTACAGAGGTATTACCTCTCAGGTCCAAATTTATTGCCTGTTACCTACTCTGTGATAATAAAAATGGACCCTGGAAAACATGTCTTCTTTACAGCTGGAATATATCTTTTGTTATAGAAAGGAAAATATTTCTCCTCCTGGTTTGGGTGTGCTTCTTCTGCCCTTTTCTTCCTCATGCTATACTGATACAACCCATATCATGCAGTTCCTTGACGACCTGTGTACATGGGAATTCTGAGTCATCCTAAAAGTCTTTCAAAATGACTTACTATTTATAAACTCCAAAATTATTTATCAAATAAGTTGGGCTTTGTCTAATTTTCTAGCCTAATTTCTTAGCACTCATTGGGCAGAGCTGTCAAAAACAATGCAAAAAAGAAATTAAAATCTCAGTGGGATACAATAATAAGGACTATTTTCCCTTGAGTTTTGTTGGTTGGCTGGTGGTGTTTACTCTAGGGTAGGCAACCTAAACGGCTTTAAACAGTTGTTTGGAGAAAGTTCTACTCTAAAAGTGTATTTTGACAGCAGGCTACAGAGTGTACATTTTCCTCACGTTAAGTGCAGAGATGCAAGGAAAACATCAAACTGTATAAACTCATTTTTAAGACCCTGTCCATCTTCTGGCATCCTTGACCTAAGCAGTTCACATGCTGAATCTAAAATCAAAGGGCTGGATAGTATAGGCCTCCCATGAATGTGGTAGGGAGAAGGAGAACATATTTTTGAAAGGTATACTACCTCTTACATTACTTCCTGCCATCCGTAGTCTACTAAAATGATAGTCAGGTAAGCTATCCAAGGGCAAGGCATTCCCATACCATACTAATGTGCCTCTGAAGAAAGCAAAAACACTTGGGATTATAGTTAGTGTATATAAACTCGTCATAGCTAAGTGTATAATTTGTTAGGAGTTCTGAAGTGGTGAAAATACCAGAATTACCTTACAGAGCTTTTAATCACTTCAAGTTCTCTATTGATCTCAGGTCAAGGTCTTCTGTTATAGAAAGTATCAGTCAAGTTTATTCTTTCACAGAATCCTGTTGTCCATGGATAAAATATTTTTCTTATGACTTTGTGTTTGCATGTTTCTCATGTTCATCACACCAACTAAATGTCATGTTCATACTTTCTCTTTTTGTTTCTATCTCAAGCTTCCCAGTAATGCCCTCAGAATCAGGTATTTACACTGCAGTTCTTTGTCACTCTATCCTCTCCATTTGTCCGCTGTTAGTAGTGGATCCATGTGCTTCGTAGTCCACCTCAAACATTTTGAATGCTTACACATTCATATTTTAAGACTAAGATAAGGGCCTTAATTACCATGAAATATTCATACCAAGTGTGCTACCTTCTGGCTAATTACTGCTTATTAATAGCTACTGAAAAGAATTTTCCTTACATAAGAAACTTAGAAGACCAGATGCTTAAAATATTAAACAGGACTTGACATGTTGGATGAAATATTAATTGGCCATTTTGCACAAAATATAATTTAGCCAGAAAAGATGAAGAGGAGCAAATGGAAAGATTAAAAAGACTGAAAGAGAGTACACTATCCTGACCCCTACCATGTCAGAACAAAAGGGATTAGAAAGACACTTTCTGAAGTGGGAGTACAGAGATAAAAGATGAACACTTATTACTAGACAGTGTTCACTTGTCAAGAATCCTCTATGGTGACAGAAATCTATATTACTTTGTCTTTCAGCCAGCTACAATTTGTTCTAAGGAGTTTGCATTCTGTGTTCTCACACATCTCTTCTCTAAAAAAAGAATTCTTTCCATTTTGGTCTGGCTCCAAGAAAACTGCAACAGTGTTAAATGGCAGTTCCTAAAGACTGGTAGGGAGACTAAGTCAAACTCTAGTTCCTAGGGCCAGAACAGGCATCCGATAAATAGGAACAACAAAGATTTATAATAATTCTCTCTGTTAGCTGTATCTCTCAGCACCTACTGTATAAAGAGCAATGAAAGGGAAATAACATCCTCGTTTAATGTTTAGATTCCATTTTTGCACATGTACCCCACAACTTAAAGTATAATCTATCTATATATATAGACACACACAAACACACACACACACATGCACATATATACATTGATATATTGATATATATGTATATGTATATATAAATATATATGTGTGTGTGTGTATATATATATGTATATGTATATATATGAGAAGAGTTCTCACTGGATCTTAATCATTTCATGAAATGTGCCCTTTTCCTCTGCTATACTCAATGGACAGAAATACCAAGAAGGCTTCAGAACTAGTTGACCCACTCAATCTCCCCTTCAACTCATCTAGTAGTTTAGGGTCTTAGAAGTCAAAGACCCCCACAGAGCCATCCCAGTGCATTTTATTCTCAGGTAAATTCTGCACAGTAACAATGTTTGCTTGGATCCTTTACAACCACAAATATTTTAAAAATAGAACAATTTATCAAAATACATAGAGTTAATTTATAATGCAAAAAATTTCCTTCTACAATTTATAATATAATTGTAAATCGCATGAGAATAGGAGATATAAAATTCAAGTTAATCTGCTGTATAATGCAATTACAGTATATATACGTATGTATGTGTGTGTATAAGACATATAAACTAAAAATAAATATTAAAATTAATTGAATAAAAAGGAATAAATATGTGAAGATACATAAATTTAAACTAGTCTTTAGAAAAGATTAAAGAATAGTCTTCATGAACCCAGTTAATTTAAAGAGATTAAAAAAAGATTATGAATGAAAACTATTTTATTTCTCTTATGTGTTGTTACACATAATATAAATAAAAACAAACAAAAATACCACCTGCAAATCTATGACAAAAAATTAAATCTAGAGTAAATTATTTCTAAGCAAAATTAAAACATTTTAATAATCTTAGAATAATTAAATATTTCCACATAGGAGAGGTTGCAAAGGTGATTTGACCATTCAAAACGTAATCAGAATCAGATGGTTGTACAGTTATGCTAAAGAGCTGATAAGTCTCTAAGTCTATTATTATTTAAATTTTTCTAGAACATGTATATTCTATAAATAACATTCTAATATTGGAAACAATATTTTAAGAATATTCTAGAAAAAGATGGAAACCTCTTCTTTTAGGCTAACATATATTAATTACCAAATTCTGTTACAAGTATTACAAAAACTAAATAGACCAATCTCTTACATTATTATAAAATCTAGAATTTCAAGTCTTTCGTTGATGTCTTTTAGCCTCATGGGGTCCCCAAAGGCCTGATCTTGAGTTTCTCTGCTCTACCCAGATAGGACTCCTACCCAGCTGGAAACATGTCTCCTCTGACTAGTTTTCTTATCAGCCACACCACTTGCAATCTCTTGATTTTCACTTCTTTGTCACTGGCAGCCCATGAAAATTTTCCAACAAACCAGTCTCATAGCTTTGATGAAACCAGGGGCTTCCTGACCCTCTGGTTACTACAAAGCCTGCCTCCAAAGTCCCTGTTGGTTACCTTGTCCCACCCTCCACCACCCAAGTACAACCATTTCATGGCCTTGCATGTTGTGTGGTACTCCCTCCCCCCATGCTGTATTTGTCACTAGTGAACTGCCACCCAAGCTCATCTGTCTAGTACTTGGTATCATGTATCAGTCATCTCCTACTATTTAGAAAATGGAATTCCTTCTTCACTAACTGCATCAATCAGAGGTATGTAGAACACTTATGAATATGGTTGCAAAATATGTAAGAAAATTTCAGCAATGGCATTCAGTGAAGTATTAAATAACAATACATGATGACCAATGTAGATGTATTCCAGTAATGCAAGGGAGTTTTAGAGTAAGGAAATCCATTAATCCATTAGAGTATCTAAACATAGAATAAGAAACATATCATTGGATACTAATAAGATATTTCATATATGGAGTGGTAAGATTTAATATGTTTTAAGAATTCAAGGTAGCTAAATAAATACAATAAAAATCATTTTCCAAAGCCAAACATACATTTACAGTAGAAAAGCATAAATATCATTACAATTAAAATCTGGACTTTTGTAAAAAAATTATATGTTTAACTATGTAAGCATTGGCAATCCCATGTAGAAAAGGCATCAGGATAAAATCAAATGACAGACTGGAGAAGATTCTTTGCAATATATTTATATCAAAGGTCTCATAATACACAAAAAGTGTTATTGTAAGTCAATAAGGAAAAAATACAACCAAGTAGGCTTTATCCCTGGCATTTAAAGTAGGTTCAATATATGCAAACCAATAAATGTGATTCATCACATAAACAGAGCTAAGGACAAAATCCACAGGATTATCTCAATAGATGTAGAAAAGGCTTTTGATAAAATTCAACATCCCTTCATGCTAAAAACTCTTAATAAGATAGGTACTAAACGAACATACCTCAAAATAATAAAAGCAATCTATTACAAACTCAAAGCCAGCATCATACTGAATGGGCAAAAGCTGGAAGCATTCCTTTTGAAAACCAGCATAAAACAAGGATGCCTTCTGATACCACTCTATTCAACATTGGAAGTTTTGGCTAGAGTACTAAGTCAAGAGAAAGAAATAAAGGGCATTCAATTAGGAAGAGAGGACGTCAAACTATGCCTGTTAGTAGATAATATGATTCTAAATCTAGAAAACTCCGCAGTCTCAGCCCAAAAGCTCCTTAAGCTGATAAACAACTTCAGTGAATTCTCAGAATATAAAATCAACATACAAAACTCATTAACATATCTTCTCAACAACAGTCAAGCTGAGAGCCAGATTAGAAAATCATCCTTATTCATAATTGCCACAAAAAGAATAAAATATCTAGGAATACAGCTAATCAGGGAGGTGAAAGATCTCTTACAATGAGAACTACAAAACAACACTCAAAATCAGAGATAACATAAATGGAAAAACATGCCACGTTCACGGAAAGAAGAGCCAATATAGTTAAAATGGCCAAACTGCCCAAAGCAATTTATAGATTCCATATTATTTCCATCAAACTACCAATGACATTCTTCACAGAACTAGAAAAAAACTATTTTAAAATTCATATGAAACCAAAATGAGCCCAAATATCCAAGACAATCTTAAGAAAAAAGAACAAAGCTGGGGGCCTCATACTACCTGAATTCAAACTGTGCTACACAGCTACAGTAACCCAAACAACATGGCAGTGTTACAAAAACAGACATAGAGACCAGTGGAACAGAAATAGACAGCCAAGAAATAAGCCCACACAGCTATGACCATCTGATCTTCAACAAAGCCAACAAAAATAGCAAGGGGGAAAAGATTCCCTGTTCAATAAATAGTGCTGGAAGAACTGGCTAGCCATATGCAGAAAATTGAAATTGGACCCCTTTCTTACAACATATACAAAACTCAACCCCAGATGGATAAATAACTTAAATGTAGAACCCAAAAGTATAAAAACCCTGGAAGACAACTTAGACAATACCATTCTGGACATAGGAAAGGGAAAAGATTTCATGAATAAAATACCAAAAGCAATTATAACAAAAGGAAAAACTGACAAGTGGGATCTAATTAAAGAATGTCTGCACAGCAAAAGAAGTTGTCAAGTAGGGAAACAGACAACCTACAGAATGGGCGAATATTTTTGCAAACTATGAATCTGACAAAGGTCTAATATCCAGAATCTTTAAAAAACTTAAATTTACAAGAAAACAAAACAACCCCATTAAAAAGTGGGCAAAGAATATGAAAGGACACTTTTTGAAAAAAGACATACATGTGGCTAACAAGCATATGAAAAAAAGCTCAACATCATTGATCCTTAGAGAAATGCAAATCAAAACCACAATGAGATACCATCTCACACCAGTTAGAATGGCTATTTTTAAAAAGCCAAAAAATAACAGAGGCTAGTGAGGTTACAGAATTTTCTCTGTAATGTTTCTCTGTAACATTTTATACTGCTGGTAGGAGTGTAAATTAGTCCAACCATTGTAAAAAACAGTGTGGCGATTCCACAAAGACCTAAAAACAGAACTACCATTTAACCCAGCAATCACATTACTGTATATACCCAGAGTAATATAAATTGTTTTATTATAAAGACATATTCATGTGTATGATCACTGCAGCACTACTCACAATAGGAAAGACATGGAATCAACCTAAATGTCCATCAATAGTAGACTGCATAACAAAAATATGGTACATATACACCATGGAATACTATGAACCCGTAAAAGAGAACAATACATGGTCTTTGCATGAACATGGATGGAGCTGGAGGCCATTATCCTTAGCAAACTCATGCAGGAACAGAAAACTAAATACCACATGTTCTCACTTATAAGTGGGAACATAATAATGAGAACACGGGACACACAGAGGAACAACAGACACTGGGGCCTCCTGGAAGGTGAAGGATAGAAGGAGGGAGAGAATCAAGAAAAATAACTAATGAGTACTAAGTTTAATACATGAGTAACACAATAATCTGTACAATAAACCCCCATGATATGAGTTTACCTCTGTAACAAGCCTCCACATATACACCTGAACTTAAAATCTTAAAAAAAAAAAAAAAAAAAAAAGACAGGGGCAAAGAAAAAACATTTCATGAAGAAGATTGAGGAGGAGGAGATGAAAGACACGTGCATGTGAGAGTGTTTTCCTGGAAGATCAGATAGGAAATGATTACATATATGGGATGCCCAATTATGGTTTCCTTGGAAATACATGTTTTGGGTACAATAAAAGTATGTCATATACTATAGTGTTCTGACTAGTAAAATTAACTAATATTTTTAATTTTTAAAAAAAAGAAAATGTGGTCAAAAGATATAAATAGGCAGATAAGAGTAAATGTTAAAACCTAACCAAATATTGGAGGGCTAATTTTGTGCTAGTTATTTCTCTAGTGCTTTACATTTGTCCTGGCTACTACGTTACTAGCTAGGTACTAATTTCCTCTCTATTTTACAGTTGGGAAACCAAGGAAAAAACTGGTTACATTTTACAGACTTTCTCTGCTAGAAAGCAAAGAAGCTAGAATTAAAACTGATGTAATCTGGTCAGAGTCTGTGCATTTATTCACCATATACACAGCCTTCTAAATAGGCATATAAAATGTTCTTCTTCAAATGATATCAGAAAAATACAGATAGAAAAATAATTTAATAATTGTAAAGCTGTGGAGAAACTGACACTTTTATATATTACCATTGAAGTTTAAAATTGTAATGTTTTTGGGGAGTATGGGTTAATATTATCTATCATACCAAATAATAAATATGCTTGCAGAACATGTAAACATTTGTTATTAAAACTGATGTGGTATAAATATACACCATGAAAACTGATATGTATGTATGTGTGTGTGTGTGTGTGTATATATATATCAGTTTTCAATAATATAACATTGTAATCAACTTAAAAATATATAATGGTAGAACAAACAAGTATTCTATACATACAGTATGAAAAGCAGTATAGTCATTTACTGCAAATTTTTTTTTATTGTACTTTAAGTCCTGGGGTACATGTGCAGATCTTGCAGGATTGTTGCATAGGTACACACGTGCCATGGTGGTTTGCTGTCTCCATCCCCCCGTCACCTCCATCAGTCATTTTTCACAGTGTTATCCCTCCCCAACCTCCCCACCTCCCACTGTACTGCAAATGTTTATATATACAACCACACAGACACAAACACATACTATCACAAACTATCAAAACATGTTGTTAAATAAAAGCAAGTCATTTAAAAGCATACATCAAATGATCTCCTTTACGTATTATAATAATCAGATACATGCACACACAAATGGCCAAGTGTCACAGAAAGTTGTTACCTACTAATGATTTTTGGAATATAAAGGGTGACTTTCACATATTATATTAGTTTATCTTATGTACCTGTTTGGTGTTTAATATAATACTTTATATTACCATTTTCTAATACAACTAGTACTTTATTATATTACAGTGTAATATTGTTTACTTATCAAATTGGAAAATAATTGTAAATATTGGCAAAATTGTGAGCATGAACTTTCACATTCTCTTACCAAGAGAATTTACCAGATTGCATTCTTTTACTTGAAAAAAATTGGAAATATATTTCAAAGTCACTGAATATATTCGTATTATGTAATTCAGAAATTCTACTCTTGTGAATTTTTCCTATTGAAATAATTAACATTTTTAAGACATGCAAACAGATACAACAAAGTTGTCCTAGGGATATTAGTTTTTAACAATGAAAACTACTACTAAGTAATCCAGAAATTTAATAATTAGCACTGCATCAATTGATTTTATCCAATCTTTTAAAGTAATATCTAAAAAATTGTTTCTAGGAATGTAAAAGCACTTAAAAATTATCTTTAGGAATGTAAAATATTCATGGGATAAACAAGTAGCATGCTATGCATAGTAACATTTCTGATTCTTAAACTTCTCGCAGTCTCAGAAGATAAATGTTTTTTATTATTTTATTATAAGATTTATTTTAGGTTCAGGGGTACATGGGAAGTTCTGTTACATAAGCTGTCTATCACAGGGATTTGGTATATAGATTATTTCGTCACCCAGGTAATAAGCCTAGTGCCCAATAGGTATTTTTTCTGATCCTCTCCTTCCTCCTACCCTCCACTCTCAAGTTGGCCCAGGTGTCTGTTGTTCCCCTCTTTGTGTCCATGTGTTCTCCTTGTTTAGTTTCCACTTATAAGTGAGAACATGAGGTATTTCGTTTTCTGTTCCTGTGTTAGTTTGCTTAGGATAATAGCCTCTAGCTCCATCCATGTTTCTGCAAAGAACATGATTTAATTCCTTTTTATAGCTGTGTAGTATTCCATTTTGTGTGTGTGTGTGTGCGTTTATCTATATATATTTTATATATTGCATTTATTATATATATTATATATATAATATTTATATATATAAAATAAATGTGCACACACACACACACACACACACACACACATTTTCTTTATCCAGTCAACTATTGATGGGTATTTAGACTGATCTCATGTCTTTGCTACTATGAACAGTACTGCAATGAAAATACACGTGCAATGTTTCTTTGTGATAGAGTGATTTATATACTTTTGGGTATAGATTTGTCTAAAGAGAAGATGCTGAGCATTTCTTACATACTTGCTGGTTTCATGTATGTCTATTTTGAAAAGTGCCTACTCATTTTCTTTGCCCATTTTTTAGTGTGATTGTTTGGCTTTTGCTTGTTAATTTGCTTAAGTTTCTTATTGATTCTGGATATTAGACCTTTGATTGATGCATAGTTTACAAATATTTTCTCCCATTCTGTAGGTTATCTGATTACTTGCTTTTTTTTTTTTTTTTTTTTTTTTTTTTTTTTTTTTTTTTTTTTTTTTTTTTTTTTTTTTTTTTTTTTTTTTTTTTTTTTTTTTTTTTTTTTTTTTTTTTTTTTTTTTTTTTTTTTTTTTTTTTTTTTTTTTTTTTTTTTTTTTTTTTTTTTTTTTTTTTTTTTTTTTTTTTTTTTTT
>PVKV010036991.1:0-15222 GCA_004027835.1 Alouatta palliata
CCTTGTTAGGAGTTCACAATTCTGACCTCTAGTTACTTTAATCTGGTTATATATCTAATTGTGATCACTCCTAGACATTTTGGAGAGGTTTAGAAAGTTTTGGGGCTAACAGACATCAAATAGGCTTTTCAGCTTAGTTGAAGGTCAGCAGTACTTGTTCACACCCAAAGGCACAGTTTATGAAGGGAAAAATAGAGCCATTTGTGTTAGCCAAGCTTGACTTACTAGCACCGATAGTTGCCATGGGAGTGTTTTTTTTAAGTTTGTCCTTTGGCCAGGAATGTAAATTGGGGCTTTACTCCTTAGATTTTCATGTAATTAGGAGGATGGACAAAGCCCCTATTTTTCTTGAACCAGAAGTTTTATTATCCCATTTATAATATGGGAGTAAATAAGGAAAGATGTCTTTAAATTTTGTTTGTTTGTTTTTATAGAGACTCGTTAAATGTCCAGGCTGGTCTTGAACTTCTTGGCTCAAGGAATCCTCTTGCCTCAGCCTTCTGAAGTGCTGAGATTATACAGTGTGTGCCACTACTAGTATCTTAAATTTTTTGATGATAAGTACAACTTAGGCATTGAGCAAAACTATTTTTAGTGACTTGTCTTCCATAAATTCTTATGAATTTTGAGCTTTTAAAAAATCACAAATAGGCCAGGCGTGGTAGCTCACACGTGTATTCCTAGCACTTAGGAGGCCAAGGCAGGAGAATCACTTGAGCTCAGGAGTTCAAAACCAGCCTGGGCAGCATAATGAGATTTTTGTCTCTCTTTTTTGTTTGTTTGTTTGAGACGGAGTCTCACTCTGTTGCCCAGGCTGGAGTGCAGTGGTGCGAGCGATATCGGCTCACTGTAGCCTCTGCCTCCCCCTTTCAAGTGATTCTCCTGCCTCAGCCTCCCAAGTAGCTGGGACTACCAAGTGCATGCCACCATGCCCAGCTGATTTTTGTATTGTTTTAGTAGAGTTGGAGGTGGTAGGGTTTCACCATGTTGGCCAGGCTGGTCTCAAATTCCTGACCTCAAGTGATCCTCCTGCCTCAGCCTCCCAAAGTGCTGGGATTGGAAGCGTGAGCCCCACTGTGCCTAGCCTGAGATCTTGTCTCTACTAAAAAACGATAGAAATACAATACATGTTCATTAATAATGGGTAAAATGGAAAAGCAAAAAGAAATAGGACACCACCTTCGTCTGAAACCCTGGGAGGATCCAGTTAATGTTGAAGTAAGTGTCCCAGAATGCCTGTCTTGCTGAACAAGTCGTGTTCATAACGAGAGAGATGTTTTGCCTTTTTTCACCCTACTTTGTAATAGATCTTAACTATTTTCCCTATGTCATAATAGTGTACTGCGCAATGGCCCTGTAGTGTTTTATCATAGAGTGTTTTACCATCATAATTTATTCATGCAGCCCTCACATAGTGGATTCTACTTGTCCTACAACTGAGCATATACAATTATATTCATCTAGTTATTTTTCTAGAACAATGATTTTGTTGGATATGCATTTTAAAGGAGGTGGATATTGATCATTTTTAAATGGTTTTGACCAAAAACATTTAACTGAAAATTATGATGAAGATTTCTCTTATTTTGGGATGGGTGAGGGACTTTCTAGCACAAAAGTAATAGAATAAATTGCAAAAAGATACTAGGTATCACTTCAGAGAGACTTAAAAAATGTCCTCTATTTCAAGTGGTATAAACAAAATGGAAAAAGCAGTCATTTGCTTTTTCTGGGGAAAATGTTTGCAGTAGACAAAGGGTTAATATCCTTAATCTCTAAGAAATTCTTGCAAAAAGAAAAAAACAAAAGTAGGAAAAAAAAAAAAGAAACTTGCAAATGAATCAGAAAAACCCAAACATCTACTGAAAAACATGGGTAAAAGATACTCACAGTTCATAAAAGAACTATAGACACATGGATCAAAGAAATCAAGATCAAAGCCAGATGTCATTCTTCACATGTCAAATTTGCAAAAATTAAAACAGGCTGGGCGCGGTGGCTCATGCCTATGATCCCAGCACTTTGGGAGGCCGAAGAGGGTGGATCACTTGAAGTCAGGAGTTCGGGACCAGCCTGGCCAACATGGTGAAATCCCATCTCTACTAAAAATACAAAAATTAGCCAGGCGTGGTGGTGCATGCACATAATCCCAGCTGCTAGGGAGGCTGAGGCAGGAGAATTGCTTGAACCTGGGAGGCGGAGTTTGCAGTGAGCCAAGATGGTGCCACAGCACTCCAGCCTAGGCAACACAGTGAAACTCCATCTCAAAAAATAAAAAAAATAAGAAGAAGAATCTAGGAATGGCAAGTGTGGTTAATATAGTATTCTTTCTTTTTCTTTATTTCTTACTCTGCACCAGTGAAGAAATACATAGTTTTATTCCCTTGTGCTTTGTCAGTTTGTCTGCTTTCCCAGAAGGAATTGAGAAGCTGTTTCATTTCCCATTTCTTACCAGGAAGGCTGGGAAATAAGAATTTGTCTGGGCCCAGCACCTTTTGGAGAAGTGTAATTTGCTTTTGTAATTTTCTCCATTTATTGTTACTTGTTCAGGTTTCCAACCAATAGTTTTTGGCCAGGCATGGTGGCTCACACCTGTAATCCCAGTACTTTGGGAAACTGAGGCGGATCACTTGAGGTCAGGAGTTCGAGACTGATCTCTACTAAAAATACAAAAATTAGCCAGGTGTGGTGGCATGTGCCTGTAATCCCAGCTACTCTGGAGGCTGAGGTAGGAGGATTGCTTGAGCCCGGGAGGCAGAGGTTGCAGTGAGCTGAGATCGAGCCACTGCACTCCAGCCTGGGCGACGTAGCGAGACTTTCTCAAAAACAAAAAACCGAAAAAATAGTTTTCCCTCCAAAATTGTCCATTTCATCAAGATTTTCAAGTGCCTATGTGTGTTTTTTTTTTTTTTTTTGAAGTCCTTGAAAAATATACAAACATTGGGAATGATAGTATAAGGAGTTAAAAATAAACTTAAAAAACAAAATGCAAAAGCATGAGGAATATGTAGTGTTTTGAGTTTGCCCTTGTTTTCAGAACATATTTGTCATATTCGGGAAGTATGTTTTAATTTTCATTGAAGATGTTCGGTTTTGCTTTTTAAATCAGGAGGAAGTGTTTTGTGAGCCTTTTTGGCATCTACTGAATTGATATAATGATTTGGCTGCTCAAAGCTTCCGGCCTGTGTATGATACTGGCCCTGGCATTCTCTCCTTCCTGCTTTTGAAGAGTTAACATCCCTTTTTAAGGAAATGATGGTGAGTCAGTGGTAGATGTTAAATAACATAGTAAAATACACAGACGACATTTCTGTATGATTTCCTCCCCAATTTTTTGTTGAATGTTTTCTGTATGAAGTCAGTGTCTGGAAACCATAGCATGTAGTATGTACTTTTGCACATCCTAATTAAGAAGCAACAGAAACTCTGTGAACAGATTTTTGAGAGTTCAGCGGGCCTTGGTGGGGGAAAGTCAGGTGGCCGTCAATGTGTCCCAAGTGATGTTTCCTCTGACGTGCTGCAGTGCCCGGGCTTTGATCTCAGCCCTGTAACCTGGCGTGCAAAGGGTAATTTTCATGTTTCCAGAGTGTGGTGGAACCTGCGGATGGGAGGGGCATTCAGCTGGGTGCTCTGCCAGAAGTTCAAGGATGCTCACTGATAGCTCAGTCTTGTTTTTGTTTGTATCGTGATTCCTTCGGCTTAACTCCTTCCTCAGAGATTCCTTTCTCAAAAATGTATTTACATGTTCCCAGTATTAGAACTTCTGACCCAGTTCTGTGGTTTGTTCTCAATACTTGTTCCGTGCAGTAGTGAGTCAAGTCCTTCCAGTCATCTTGCCACTCAGCTTAGAAAAATACTCTCTGAAAACATGTCTTTAAGGAGTCATAGTACTTTTCACTTCCCCATTCAGAATTTTCCAATGATGTGTAGCTAAAAATGACATTCTGTTAATTTGCACTTCACCCTCATGGAGCCGTTTTTAATTAACAGTTTTTTTTTCAAAGGATTTACATAAGAAGCATACATACGTTGAAAAATAATTCTACCCTGTCAGACTTGTATTTAGTAAGTTGGGAAAGTCACACAATCTCTTCTTATGCCCCCCACACCTCTTCAAAGCAGTTTGATCTGTTTCCTTGCCAGCCCTGTTCTGTGTACACAAATGCATACTATGTAATTATCCTTTAAGTAAAAGTAAAATCATAACCACACATATTGTGCAACTTGTATTTTTGAAGGAAGTGTATGTTATTACAATTTAACTGAAAGTAAGCCATTCTTTTAAAAGTATCTCTCTTGTTTTCTTTTTTCATGTTCTTTTCATTATTCCCCTTGACTAAACATTGATGGATGTCACCTTTGTGCCTCCCTTCTGACATTGCAGATTTCTAATAAATATAGCTTAAGGCTGGCCACAGTGGTTCACGCCTGTAATCACAGTACTTTGGGAGACTGAGGCGGGTTGATCACCTGAGGTCAAGAGTTCAAGACCAGCCTGGCCAACATGGTGAAACCATGTCTCTACTAAAAATACAAAAAATTAGCCAGGTGTAGTGGTAGGCCCCTGTAATCCCAGCTACTCAGGAGGCTAAGGCAGGAGAATCGCTTGAACCTGGGAGTCGGAGGTTGCAGTTAGCCGAGATCGCACCCCTGCAGTCCAGCCTGGGTGTCAGAGTAAGACTTCGTCTCAAAACAAAAACAAACAAACAAACAAAAAAAGTAATAGAATAAATAATAGGATTGGGCATGGCTGATTGAAAAATAGACTCCATTCATGCAGAGTGCCCCCTGCTAGCTTTGTTATTACTTTTAATTTACCATTTGCTTTTCTCCAGCTAGGTCTTGACTCCACTAACTGGGACTTCTCATTCGGCTTTGAGCTTGGACCTTGGTGCATAAGCAAATGTAGCTCACCGACTTTTAATGGAAAGCATAAGGACAGGTCTACGCCACATCACTTAGGTGCGTGTAAAACACAATCTCCGGTTGTGTTTCCTTTTCCTTTTCTTACTTTTTTTGAAACAGGGTCTTGCTCTGTCACCCAGGCTGGAGTGCAATGGCACAATCACAGCTCATGGCAGTCTTGGCCTGCTGGGCTTACTCGATCCTTCTACCTCGGCTTCCCACATGGCTGGGACTACAGACATGAGCTACAGTGCCTGGTTAACTTTTAAAATTTTTTTGTAGAGTTGGGGGTCTTATTGTGTTATCCAGGCTGATTTCCAACACCTGGCCAGTGGTGTTTCATGGTAGAATTGGGCTGGCAGCTCTGTAGCATTAGAACCCTTTTGTACTTGACCATACCCCTTTGTACATTTTTTACATGTTGAGAACGGTCTAAATGCACAACCTTTGGAAGAATGAATTGTTAGGTTAATGCTAATGATAAGGTAATGGACTTCTTTAGGCCAAATTCCATGTAAGTAGATTAGAAAATAAACAGGCACAGTCTTGTCACTTATATTAATTACAAAGTAGGAGGTAAATATTTTCAGTTTTTTTTCATGCTTTTCACTTTATTACCAGCAAACATTTTTTGAGTACCTCCTGCTCTTGGGGCCCTCCATGAAGGTTATACGTGAGGACCCTGGCGTGTAAAGAGATTTAAGAATTGTTTCTTCACCCCTTTTCAAGCATTCTCTGCAGTTTAATTAATGAGACTAACCACATATACATTACTAAGGAGCATTCTTTTTTTGCTCCTACTGTTTCCCTTATTCCAAAGCTTGATAAATATTTTGATTATTTTTCATTTTTTGCTATTATAAACCATACTGCAATCAAATTTCTTCTTGGAGAAAATGTCTTAGCAGTAACAGCGTTAAGCACAGTGCATGGCCTTTTTAAAATCTGATATGTATTGGTAAATTATCCTGCAGAAAACCTTTTAAAATTTGTTATATATTGGTAAATTATCCTGCAGAAAACCTTTTTAAAATTTGATATATATTGGTAAATTATCCTGCAGAAAACCTTCTTAAAATTTGATCTGTATTGGTAAATTATCCTGCAGAAAAGCTGCAAGAATTGCACATCTACTGATACATTCTCTCAAATCCTCTGCTTCTGGGTTTGGTGGTGCATGCCTATAGTCCCAGCTGCTTTGGAGACTGAAACAGGAGGATCGCTTGAGCTGAGGAGTTCAAGGATTTTTAGCAAGCTCTGATTGTGCCAGTGCACTCTAGCCTGGATGGCAGAGCTAGAGATCCTGCCTCAAGAAAAAAAAAAAAAAAGGATGCTGTGAGACCCTTTTTTGAAGCAAGACCCTGTTTAAAAAAAAGTTGACTTGTTAAAACTAAATTTGTTCAGTATGGTGGATGTAAAATGTTACATCAGTGTTGTTTCAAAAGATTTTATGTGCAGTAAAATTTACTTTCTATGTATACTTACAAGAGCTTTTATAAGGCTGGGCATGGTGGCTCACGCCTATAATCCTAGCACTTTTTGGAAGGCAGAGGCAGGTGGATCACCTGAGGTCAGGAGTTTGAGACCAACCTGACTAATATGGTGTAACCCCATCTCTACTAAAAATACAAAATATTACCGGGGCGTGGTGGCATGCACCCAGCTGAGGCAGTAGAATCACTTGAATCTGGGAGGCGGAGGTTGCGGTGAGCCGAGATCGCGCCGTTGCACTCCAGCCTGGGTAACAAGAGCGAAACTCCGTCTCAAAAAAAAAAAAAAAAAAATTTAAACTTCTAATAAAGGCCAGGTACGGTGGCTCATGCCTGTAATCCCAGCACCGAGGCGGGCGGATCACCTGAGCTTGGGAGTTCGAGACCAGCCTGACCAACATGGAGAAACCCCAGCTCTGCTAAAAATACAACATTAGCCAGGCGTGGTGGTTCATGCCTGTAATCCCAGCTACTCAGGAGGCTAAAGTAGGAGAATTGCTTGAACCCGAGAGGTGGAGGTTGCGAGGAGCCGAGATTGCGCCATTGTGCTGCAGCCTGGGCAGCAAGAGTGAAACTCAGTCTCAAAAAAAAAAAAACTTCTAATAAAGAGGTCTCTGCTTACTACTAAAAACAAAATAAAACACTTGGGAAATTGTAAATTAGAAAGAAGGCCAGGTGCGGTGGCTCATGTCTATAATCCCAGCACTTTGGAAGGCCGAGGCAGGCAGATCTCACCTGAGGTCAGGAGTGTAAGACCAGCCTGGCCAACATGGCAAAACCCAGTCTCTACTAAAAAAAAAAAAAAAAATTAGCTGGGTGTGGGTGGTGCACACCTGTAATCCCAGCTACTTGGGAGGCTGAGGCTCAAGAATTGCTTGAACCCAGGAGGCAGAGGTTGCAGTGAGCTGAGATCATGCCACTGCAATCCAGCCTGGGTAACAGAGTGAGACCCTGTCTCAAAAAAAAAAAAAAAAAAAAAAAATTCTTGTTCCTACCACCTAATAACACCACTGCAAAGTTTTTTTGCGTATTTCTTTCCACTATTTTTGTTTTTCCCTAAGCCATCATCATAATTTGTCAGCGTCTTGCTCTCTCTCCCACGCTGGAATGCAGTGGAGCAATAGCCCACTGTAAGTTTGAAGGTCCTGGACTCAAGATCTTCTGACATCAGGCTCCAAGTGCTGGGGTTATAGGCTTGAACCACTGCTCCTGGCCCATTCTTAAAAGTAATATTAAAATGTTTTGCTCTACACAGTCAGAGAAACTTTTCTAGTATTGAACTAGAGATAGAAATGATCCGTGGAAGTCCAGTCATAAAAGTAGCATTTATTAATGATAGAAGGGAGAGGAAGAGGGTTCTGTCTGGGGATACCTTCAAAATAAATGGTTTTCAAACTCCCAGTATTTCTTGTCATCTTTATATTTCAATTTACAAATCTCTTTCTCCGTCATTTCGCAGAACTCTCTCAAATTTATCTGGTGGTCTCTTGTGGGTCCTAGTTGGAGTGTACATATCACTCATTCAAATTCAACACATCCTGGCCAGGCGCAGTGGCTCATGCCTCTAATTCCAGCACTTTGGGAGGCTGAGGAGGGTAGATTTGTTTGAGGTCAGGAGTTCCCCCGCAGTCAGCCTAGCCAACATGGTAAAACCCCATCTAATACAAAAATCAGGTGGGCATGGTGGCACATGCCTGTATTCCCAGCCTGTATTCCCAGCTACTCTGGAGGCTGAGGTAGGAGAATTGCTTAAACCTGGGAGGCGGAGGTTGCAATGAGCCAAGATTGTGCCACCGCACTCCAGCCTGGGTGACAGAGCCAGACTCCCTCTCAAAAAAGCAGAACAAAACAAACAAAACAAACAATAAATCCCACATCCTGACCTTTTTCATGATTTACCTTGTCAAACCCATTTACTTATTTCTGAAGGGGACACCTGGCTCTTTTCTTAGAGGTCACCTTTAACACCAGGTCTTTCTTTGGAATCACTCCCTCAGTTCATTCATTTTTTTCATTGGCACTTTCACCGTCCCAGTTGCCAAGATCCTTCTCCTTGGATTAACTCAGTAGCTTCTTGATCCCCATTTTGAGATTATCCTGTTGCGGACGACTGCTGTCCTTGCCTTCCCAGAAACTCATGTTGCATGAAGCCATTCTGTGTTGATATTTGTCTTTCAAAGCTGTTTTGACTCCACAGGAGGTTTTCTTTCTTTGCTTCCCTGCCCTCTGACCTCCAGGTGCTGGGGTTAGGCTGTTGTGTTCCGTGTCCAAAAGACACATTATATCCCACCTACCTCTGGACCTCCTTGGTGGCATCCCTCTCGAGATTCCCACCATCTTGAAGGCTGACCCTAATCTCACTTCCTAAAAGTAACTTCTGACAACCTGAAGCCTGGAGTTCAAGTATCCCTGAGCTCTCCTGCCTGGCTCGATGGCTATATGTGTTTTCTCTGATTTGCTTGGTGTCTTGGCTGTGCAATCAGATGGCAAATAGCCTCAGCATAGTGCATCTTCTTCTTCATGTTCCAGCCCACTGAAGGCAGTCAGGAATATAGTTGGATGGTTGGTTTCATTCCAATTTGCCTTAAATTGGAATGATCAGTACAGATCCTAAAATATCACGCTCTTACTGAGTAAAGAGGAGGCTTGCTGACACCTTTCATTTTTGTCGTTAATAACGTACAGGTGATGGTTTAGTGCCTGACTTTCATAGCTGAGAACACCCACTCTGCTTGGTGCCTGCGCCTGCAGACTGGGTGTCTGGTTCTGGCTGAAGGGTATTTTAGCATGTGCTAGAGCCACCACAGATGCTGCTCCAGATAGAAACTGGATCAAAAACTTTGCGCAGTGAAGAGGGTTTTCTATTTTATTGGGGCCTAATTTCTAAGAAGCTTTGTATTGGGAAATCCTGGTATTTTTGGTTTGTAGACTCTCTGCTGTTGACGTCAGTGTCTCAGTTTCTCATTACCAAACATGTAGTATAAAAATGTGTTGCTTATGATTTGATCAGTAGCAACAAGAGAATTAAATATTTACTGGAGAAATTTGGTGGTTTCACAAATCTGTGTAAACACTGATGGTGATTACAGAGCTTACATAAGAAGGTAAGGAAGGACGATGGAACAGTTGTGTAACAGTTACTGTGAAAGAGATCCAAGCAAATTAGAACAAGTCTGCCCTTTTCAACTGGTTATTTTGAAAAATCAGCATCTTAGTGTTGGATTAAGACCAGCTGTTTATAAATTGTCTAAGTTGTTTGCTGATTTTTCTGTATGGTGTGAAAAAAAAACATCATCAATAAATGTATCCCATGACGTCCAATGATAATCCTCTTTAAAATACACGTATTATTTTGTTTTATGTTTGCCATAAACTGGAACCTGCAGATCAGTAGTGATAAAGCCTTTCTGGATTTGCATAATGTTTACCTTTGGATGGGCCCTGTGTTTTATTTAGATTTCTTGTGCTGGTTTTGGCTTCCTGCAAAGAGCCCCTGCCTCCAGCCCTTCTGACCTTTCAGCTTACGCTTCTTGTTAGCACAAGATTTCTGCTTCTGGATTTCTGCTTTGGTCTCTTTTACATCTGCCTCTTTCTCTCCTCTCAGTTCTGTGTGTGGAAAATTAGGTTATGGCACCTGCTCCCCATCATGTAATCTGCCCTGCTGACTGTGTAGTATATTAATGATAGGGCTGGCTTTGATGTTTGGATAAAGGTGGCCATACCTCTGTGTGTGTGTGTGTGTGTGTGTGTGTGTGTGTAAAGTCAAAGTATCCGTAAGATGTGGTCTTATCATGATTACCCTGGTTGTGTGCTCTGAAATAGCATTTTCTCTTTCCCTGGTATCCACATTCTTTAGCAGTACCTAATACCATTGTGATGGAAGTCACCTATGTAATTTTCAGATAGCTACATTAAAGGAAAACCAAAACAATTAATTTTAGTAATATATTTTATAAGCTGATATGTTAAAAATAGCATTTCAATACAATCTATAAAATTATTAATATTTACATTCTTTTTTTTTCACAGCAACCCTTTGAAGTCTGTTGTATATGTTACATCATAGCACATATCAGTTGGACAAACACTTTTTTTTTTTTTTTTTTTGAGATGGAGTTTCGCTCTTGTTGCCCAGGCTGGGGTGCAATGGCGCAATCTTGGCTCACCGTAACCTCCACCTCCCAGGTTCAAGCGATTCTCTGCCTCAGCGTCCTGAGTAGCTGGGATTACAGGCTAATTTTGTATTTTTAGTAGAGATGGGGTTTCTCCAACACATTTAAGGTGCTGAGTAGCCACCTGGAGCTGGTGGCCCCCACATTGGATAGCACAGTTTACACCCCACATTGCTTTATTTACCACTGAACAATATGTTTTCAACTTCCAAGCTCTTGGATTTTTCAGTGTTTCATAAAGTAATCCCCTTTTCAGGGACTATATAGTAATACATACTCACATTTGAATGATGCCACCACAGCTTCCCCTTCCTCATGTTTTCCTGTCAAATTTAGATTTTTTGTTGCGTGGAAAATGCATCTGCACCAGTTCAACAAAGTAAATTGATCCTCCCTCTACCCCCCACCGTGGTCTATGTGTATATTTTCTTTTTTTACCCAAGAATCACAAATATGTTCTATAGCTTATAGTTTTATTATTTTCTTTAAAACAGGGTCTCCCTCTCTTATCCAGGCTGGAGTGTGATGGTATGATTACAGCTCACTGCAGCCTTGACCTCCTGAGCCCAGGTGATCTTCCTTTTGAGATGGAGTCTCAGTCACCCAGGCTGGAGTTCAGTGGCATGATCTTGGCTCACTGTAGCATCTGCCTCCTGGGTTCAAGCAATTCTCCTGCCTCAGCCTCCTGAATAGCTGGAATTACAGGCACATGCCACCACACCCAGCTAATTTTTCTATTTTTACTAGAGATTATGTTTCTCCATGTTGGCCAGGCTGCTCTCCAACTCCTGACCTCAAGTGATCCTCCCCCCTCGGCCTCGGAAAGTGCTGGGATTACAGGTATGAGCCACCGCACCTGGCTTAGGGTGATGCTTCGTTTTCAGCTTCCCTGGTAGCTGGGACTACAGGCATGTACCACCATACTTGGCTATTTTTTGTAGAGATGGGGTTTTGCTATGTTACCTAGGCTGGTCTCGAACTTTTGGGCTCAAGCAATATGCCTGCCTTGGCCTCCCAAAGTACTGGGATTACTAATGTGAGCCACTGGGCCCAGCTAGCTTATAATTTTGGATAAATTAAAGTTTGGTTTCAATGAATGAGTCTCATTTCTCTTTACATAAGGAATTGAAGATCTAGGAAATGTGAAGAAGTATAGTAACTAATGTTAGTTAAAAATGGCCCTTGGAAGAGTTGAGATCCAAGAATATAAAGGATTTAAGGAAAATCGGGAATCCCTGAACACAGTAGATTTACCGAATATGAAGACTGCTTACCTTGTGACCACACCTTTGGTTTTCTAAGTTACTCAGGTGTCATCAGTAAGCCCTTAGGAATGAGAAATTTAGGCTCCTAGTTACCAGGAAACTCTAGCCCTTCGAGCGCTCTCTCCGGGAGCACACTGACTGTATAAATAGGGTGTCTTTCCTCAGCACTGGTACTGACTGCCAAAATTTCTCTCTCTTTTTTTTTTTTTAAAGATGGGGTTTCACCGTATTGGTCAGACTGGTCTTGAACTCGTGACCTCAGGTGATCCACCCGCCTCAGCCTCCCAAAGTGCTAGGATTATAGGTGTGAGCCACTACACCTGGCCAGAATTTCTCTTCTAGTTTGTCTTACCTATATATCTGTGTTGTCCTTAGATAATGAATGGCTCAAGATCTTAAGAATTATGAAAGTGACATGTGTACTCTATAGAAAAATAAGGGGAAAAATAGAATCCTTTCATCTGGAGATAATTTATCATTTTGGTATTCCCCTCCATTTTCCTTTCTTTTTTTCTCCTTTTCTTTCCTTTTTTTCCTTTCTTTTCTTCTCCTTTTCCTTCCTTTTTTTCTTTTTCTTTTTTTTTTTTTTTTGAGACAGAGTCTCACTTGTCGCCCAGGCTGAAGTGCAGTGGTGCGATCTCGGCTCACTGCAACCTCCACCTCCTGGGTTCAGGCGATCCTCCTGCCTCAGCATCCTGAGTAGCTGGGACTGCAGGAGTGTGCTACCACACCTGGCTAATTCTTTGGTGTCCCTTCATTTTCTGCATGTGTGCATGCACTGAAATGGGATTATCAAGTATGTTCTTTAAGCTGGCCTTTTTCTCAGCTCAATAATGTGCTCCACACGTTGCCATGTCAGTCACCCATGTTTTAATCTCTGCAATATGCTTTTATAAGAATGTACCCACAATTGTACCAACCAGTCCTCTATTTTTAGGCATTAATAATATTTCCCCCTCTGGTTTTGAATTACTCTAAGTACCACTTTAATGAACACTCACAAAATGAAAAATTTAAGCCTGTTTTAATTATTTTGCTAGGATAAATTCCATAAGAGTAAAATTGTTAGGTCAAAGGCTATGTGTATTTTTAGAGCCTTTGATTGGTGATGTTAAGTTACCATCTAAAAATGTTATGGCCGGGTGCAGTAGCTCACGCCTGTAATCCCAGCACTTTTGGAGGGAGGCTGATATGGGCAGATTTTTTAAGCCTAGGAGTTCCAAGACCATCCTGGGCAACATGGTGAGACCCTGTCTCTACAAAAAATAGAAAAATTAGCACGTGCCTTTAATCCCAGCTACTCGGGAAGCTGAGGTGGGAGGATTGCCTGAGCCCAGGGAGGCCAAAGCTGTAGTGAGTCATAATTGTGCTACTGTACTCCAGCTTGGGCGACAGAGTGAGACCCTGTCTCAAAAAAAAAAAAGTTATGGTAATTATTACTCCAACTAGCAGTATATCCAAAGTGCTTGCCTGCTAAAGGGATGTAAAAAATTATTTAGTAAATTTACAATTTGTTGCGTAAATTATAAATGGTACATTTTGTTTTATTTCTGCTTTTTGGATTTTTTTGCTTTTCTTGAGACAGAGTCTCACTATGTTGCCCAGGCTAGAGTGCAGTGGCACAATCTTGGCTCACTACAACCTCCACCTCCCTGGTTCAAGTGATTTTCATGCCTCAGCCTCAGGAGTAGCTGGGCCTACAGGCGTGTGCCATCACGCCTGGTTCATTTTTGTATTTTTTTTTTATTTTTATAAAGATGGGGTTTCACCATGATGGCCAGGCTGGTCTTGAACTCCTGACCTCAGGTGATCCACCCACCTCGGCCTCTCAAAGTACTAGGATTACAGGCGTGAGCCACCACACCTGGCCCATTTTTGTATTTTTAGTAGAGATAGGGTTTCATCATGTTGGCCAGGCTGGTCTTGAACTCCTGGCCTCAAGTGATCCACCTGCCTTGGCCTCCCAAAGTGTTGGGATTACAGGCATGAGCCACCGTGCCTTACCAGATTTTTTACACTTTTTTAATAAGAAAGCTTACACATGGTCATATTCCTATTGACAACACAGAAAATCATGTTAAAGGAGTTACAACAGTATTAGGAATTCTTATAGCCATGCAGACTACTTTTAAGTGTGTGTGGCTGTGGCTAAAGGGTCTTGAAGCCAGCCTGCCAGAGCACCTGTTTTCCTGATCTGGTGGCTTGCTGGATACATTTTTAGGTTTATACCCTTCACTCTCTGAACCCTTATTTTCTGCTGACCACAATATAGGAACTGGATAGACCCGGAAAATGTGGATCCCTGGCTTCATGAACTTGAGAAAAGTATAACGTTGGATAATGAAGGACATTTGGCATAAATTGTGCTCCTTGCTTTGGGAGAACAGCAAAGAGTGCAATGAGTAGTTTAGATTTTGAGGGGTGTGGATTTTGAGGGCTGAGGAATTGATATTTACGTTTTCCAGGTGTTGTAGTATTTCCAGGTAGAGGGAATTGCAGGCTGTGTCCTCTAGCCTTAATTCAACTACTGTTTTTTAGTTTTGAAGTCCGTACCAGTCAGTGAGACACCCACACCCCCTTTTTCCTCTTTGCCATCATCTAGCAACTTTTTTTTTTTGTATTGAGACAGGTCTTGCTCTGTCACCCAGGCTGGAGTGCAGTAGTGCGATCTTGGCTCACTTGGAACCTCTGCCTCCCGGGTTCTAAGTGATCCTCCTGCCTCAGCCTCCCGAGTAGCGGGGATTACAGGTGTTTGCCTGTAATTTTGTATTTGTAGTAGAGATGGAATTTCACCATGTTGGCCAGGTTAGTCTCGAACTCCTGAACTCAGGTCAATCACCTGGCTTGGCCTCCCAAAGTGCTGGAATTACAGGTGTGAACCACTGCACCCGGCCATCTAGCAAGTTCTTGACCATTCTTTATGCCCCTTGAATGTTGGCTCCTGGTCTGCTACATTTTTTTTCACTGTGTCTTCTAGCATCATCTCTCAGTTGACTCATCTGGCCAGGGGACCTCACTGTCCCTTTACCTTTTGCGGGGAGTTTTACTTGTAGTTCACATAAGCTCTCCCAGGCCCAGTTGTCTCCCAATGGCACTTTGGGATCCTGAGCTGGGAGTGTGTCTGCACACCCTGTCCTTCCTAGCCCACATTCTTCCCCTTCATCAGTCCTGGTGCTGCAGCTTTGTGGTGTTCTCTGCTTCCCTTTGCCTCCCTAATCCTTTTTACCTGCTGTAGACGCCATAGGTAATCAGGTAGCTGCCATCATGTGGCTGCCAGGCTAACATCATGGTCTCCTCCCTCTCTGAGCTGCCTCCAGAACTTGTCAAGCTCCCTCAGTGCCTGGGTCCTACTATTAATTTTTATTATTCTTGTTCTTTTTTTTTTTTTTT
>PVKV010036992.1:0-15436 GCA_004027835.1 Alouatta palliata
GGAGCCCGGCTCTGTCACAGGCTAGAGCTCAGCTTTACTCCCGGATGGGCCCTGGGCACCCTCATGACCAAGCCCCATCCTCGGGGCGTTTCAAGAGTTGCGTCTGCAAACATCCAGTAGGCCCCTCGCCCCCGGCCAGGGACAAAGCAGCTGCTGGGGTCACCTGCTGGCCTGCAGTGCCGGCACAGGACAGCAGCGCTGCCGATGGCTTTAAAGCCCTGAGGGATGGGAAACGGCTTCCGCAGGACAGATGTGGACAGTGGTAATACTCTTCTCAACAACGCTGGGTATGCAATGTCCTCGAGAAGCCTGAACTCACAGGGGAGCTGTCACGGATCAAGGTCAAGGAGCCAGGGTGGCTGTTGGGGGTGAGGCCGGCCATGCCTTCCTGAATAATTAAGGCCTGGGTGCTGTGTAATGAGGTGTGAAGAATAAACTGCTCACCCTGAAAGCTGCTCTTCTCTCTCTGAAGACAGTGCACACTCACCAGCCCATGCTCAGCCCACAGCACGCCACGAGGGACCATCCTCCAGCTCTCCCTTTCATGTTTGGCCCGGTGGACAGCCAAGGACCCCAGAGGCCAGCCCACTGCGTCCTGCCCGCTCAGCACCAAGCGAAGTCTTGACCACCCCTTGCTAGGGCAGGCCTGGCTGCCTGGCCTCTCAGTCCCCAGCCACACAGCTTTCCCCTGGACGCTCCCTGCCTGGGCTCCATCCCAGGGCCCCATTACAGCCATCCCCCGCCACCTGGCCACCTGGGATGGTCCCCTCCCAGCCTCCCCTCTTAGGGCCCTGCCCACCACTCACACTGCCAGCCTCCAGGGCTCATCTGTCTGTCCCCTCTCCCCGATAGAACACACGCCCCTCGCAGACCGATGGTGCTGCCTGGCCCCTGAGCTGGACACAGAGGCCCTGAGGTTCAGGCCACCTCCTTGCCCTGCAGCTCTGGGTTGAGCACTGGCTTCCACCCAACCACCAACTGTGGCCTCCCCTCAACCCATGGGGCTGGGAGTCCAGGCTTCTGCCAAAGAAATCACAACCAAGAGTCAGACCCGATTTTTGATGTTTGACTGCTGCCGGCGTTTGAGGCGACCCGCTCCCCTCCCGCCGACATCCCAGTGAGCTGATGTGGCCTGGTGCTCTCTCCCTTGGCCCTGGGGTACGTTCAAACCCTGCCAGCCCCAGCCCCTGCTCACCCGCCTCACCCCCGAACCACCACGGAAACCGAGGAAGTCTTCTTTCCGGCGCGCCCAAGACCTCTCTAGGCCAGCCTGGAAGCCCCCCACCCCTGCTCTCCCAGAAAGCCTCGCCGTGTGGGCACGAAGCCTCTCCCCTCTGTGTGCACGGCTGTCATCCGTGTGGACACTGGCACCAAATTTTGGGCGGGGTCCATTCCATCTCTTTGGGGTGGCCTGTAATTACAAGTGAACAGCTGGTGCCCAGGCCAGGGGTGTTTAAATGGGGGTGCATTGCCCTTCACCCCTCCTCCGACTGCAGCCCCCAGAGACCACAGGAAACGTGGAGAGGGGGGCGGCCCTGCTCACCCCGCCGAGGCCCTTCCTTCCATCACCTGCTTTGCAGTTCTCTCTGTCTCTCTGTTGCCCAGGCTGGGGTGCAGCCGGGCAGTCACAGCTCTGTGGTCCTCCCTCGGAGCTGGGCCCATAGACGTGCCCCGCCGTTCTTCCCTCGGAGCTGGGCCCCGCCGTTCTCCCCTCGGAGCTGGGCCCACAGACGCGCCCCGCCGTTCCTCCCTCGGAGCTGGGCCCACAGACGTGCCCCGCTGTTCCTCCCTCGGAGCTGGGCCCACAGACGCGCCCCGCCGTTCCTCCCTCGGAGCTGGGCCCACAGACGCGCCCCGCCGTTCCTCCCTCGGAGCTGGGCCCACAGACGTGCCCCGCCGTTCCTCCCTCGGAGCTGGGCCCACAGACGTGCCCCGCTGTTCCTCCCTCGGAGCTGGGCCCACAGACGTGCCCCGCTGTTCCTCCCTCGGAGCTGGGCCCACAGACGTGCCCCGCCGTTCCTCCCTCGGAGCTGGGCCCACAGACGTGCCCCGCCGTTCCTCCCTCGGAGCTGGGCCCACAGACGTGCCCCGCTGTTCCTCCCTCGGAGCTGGGCCCACAGACGCGCCCCGCCGTTCGTCCCTCGGAGCTGGGCCCACAGACGTGCCCCGCCGTTCCTCCCTCGGAGCTGGGCCCACAGACGTGCCCCGCCGTTCCTCCCTCGGAGCTGGGCCCACAGACGTGCCCCGCTGTTCCTCCCTCGGAGCTGGGCCCACAGACGTGCCCCGCCGTTCCTCCCTCGGAGCTGGGCCCACAGACGTGCCCCGCTGTGCCCGGTCTCATGGCTCTCTTCAAGGAAGGGGGTTTGTACTAAGGAGAAAAAGTGCATGACCGTGTGACTGACGGAGCTTGGGGGGCTTCTTCGGGCTGGGGTGGGGGCAGCTCTCCCTGCGGAGCCCCCAGGTCCCCTCCCAGGCTTTCCCAAGGCACACAGGCCGCTGGACGTGCTGGCTGTAGAGCACTGGCCACCACAGCCCACACTCTGTGCAACTGTCCTGAACTGACCAGTGTGTCAGTCATGACAAATAAACCCTCACTACCGCGGCAGCTGTGTCGGCCGCTCTCCCCAGGAAGCCTTCCCCAGTCACTGGGGCCACAATTTGTTTTCTGGAGTCCCGCTTAGAACAAGGCTGGATGAGACCTCAGCGGCTGTCTGTCCGCTAACCATCAGCAAGACCCACTGTGAAAGCAGAGGGATGGTACAATTCTTGCCCTCAAAAACCCACAGGCCAGCCAGGCGTGCTGGCTCACACACCTGTAATCCCAGCACTTTGGGAGGCCGAGGCAGGAGAATTACTCAGGGCATTTGAGACAGACCTGGGTAACAAAGCCAGACCCCCATCTCTACTAAAAATAAACAATTAGCCAAGCATGGCAGTGCACGCCTGAAGTCCCAGCTGGTTGGAGGCTGCCTGAACCTGGCTGCAGTGAGCCAGGTCCTCCAGCCTGGGAGACACAGCAAGACTCTGTTTCTTGAGAAAGACAGAGGGGGAAAGAGGCATGGCCCTTCCTGGGGTGGAGGGCAAATCCAAAGAACTGTAAGAGTCAGAAGTGGGAGGCCCCTCCAGCCCCGCAGTTTCTGGGCCCCGTGTCTCCTGGTTTTGAACCAACCCATGACGCAAGAGAGCAGGGAGGGGATTCTGCATTTTTAGACTGTTTCTACAAACCTGAAATAAAGTGGAGAAAAAAGTACACACACTTTCTAGAAATCTATCATTACCCATAACAAAGGAAAACAACCACCACCACATTAAAAATGTGTACCAGGTCTCAGAAGCCCACATAAGACCCTGGAAATGAATGAATGAAATTACCCACCCATCCACCCTGGGCGGGACATGGGGCTGAACTGGTGTGGAGGTCGGGGCGAGGACAGGCAGGTGCCAGGGGCTGCCCATCCTCCCTGGCGTGTGGCCGCTCCTGATCCTGGCCCCCAGGATGGAAGTCATCTTCTCCACCTGCCGCTGGGTGGGAGTGGGGACCGGGGCAGGGGACAGGATATGAAAATTGGACAATGTTTCCAAAGCTCCATCTGCAATTCTTCTTTGCGAAAAGGGCCCCAGGACCCCCAGAAGACAGTCCTCTGGGTGACACTCCCGACTTGTTATTAGCATGTGTGGTACCTATAACATACCTACTATGTGTGTCATAAGTCTACGACATGTACCGTATCCACCACACGCCCGTAACGTATCTCTCCCATGTAACCTTACGCATCCGTCACACCTTACCACGCACCTTTGCTGTGTCTATCCAGTACCTGCGAAGTACCAGCTGCGGGCCAGACCTAGGACGCACTGGCTCAGTTCATCCTCACAAGCCCCCTAAGGGAGGCCCACCCACTACCCTGGCTCTACAGGAAGGGGAACTGAAGCCCAGGGCACTTGACCTTTGTCCTGGGCCCTGCAATCGGTGGCAGACACGGGTCAAACCTGGGCTGGGTCTCCACGGCTGAGCTTGAAGTAATGAAATAAACATGGAAACAAATGAGGGAACAAGTAAATCAGCAAGAGGACGCCACGCACCAGGGGTTGTCCCTGGAGTCTGATGACAAAGTCGAGGGAAAGAAACCGGAGAGGGCTGGGGGTGGGGGGACATCAGTCAGACACCACCAGGAAAAGGGCGAGGAGGGGAGGTGCCCACTGCCCTCCCCCTACTTAGAAAACGTGGCCAGTGCATTCCGTTAGATTTTTTTTTTTTTTTTTCTTTTTTTGAGACAGAGTCTTGCTCTGTCACCAGGCGCCAGGCTGGAGTGCCGTGGGGCGGATCCTGGCTCACTGCAACCTCCGCCTCCCGGGTTTAAGCAATTCTCCTGCCTCAGCCTCCCGAGTAGCTGGGACTACAGGCGCGTGCCACCATGTCCAGCTAATTTTTGTATTATTTTTAGTAGAGACGGGGCTTCACCATGTTGGCCAGGATGGTCTCGATCTCTTGACCTTGTGCTCCGCCTGCCTTGGCCTCCAAATGTGCTGGGATTAAAGCCTTGAGCCACCGCGCCCAGTCGCATTTTGTTAGATTTCTTAAATCACATTTGAGATACAAGACAGCTTTAGTAACCACACACACAAAAGGAAGTGTGTCTCCCTGAAATTAAGCCGTTTAAAAGGTTTTAAGAAGGTATGGGGGTAAAGTCTCCAGTTGTCACAACTAAAATCAGATTCGGGAACTTACATGTTGCTTAGAGGGAAAACAAGACAGAGGACAGGGCCACTCCCAGAGGAGATGCCTCCTCGGGATCCCTCTACAAAGGAGAATCATCTAATGCCGAAGGTGGAATGGGCCAGGAGCCCAGCCTGGACAGGCAGGACTGCATCAGGCAGGGACGGCCTCCCTCATACCTCCGGGGGTGTACTGAAAAGACTGTGCAGCAAAGAGACAATGAAAATGTCATCGTCCATCTTCCGGAATTTCTAGCAAGACCAAAACTCCCTCTGGAGTCTCCTCCCACCCACGAGGCCTCTGCAGACCCCACCTGCCCAGGGCTGGGCCCACCCTGACCTGCTGTGGCCACTCCTGTTCAGTGCACACCACCGGCCGTGCCCCTTCCTCCTGTGTCCTGTCCCACGCCTGCTCCCCGAGGCCCCCCTCGCACACTCCAGGGCGGCAGACGACCTCCACTTCCTGTGCAAACTTGCAAATTACCCGAGTTCCTGTATCAGAGACATCACTGTCCATGCGGAGCTGGCCCGAGCCCATGTCTGGAGGAGGCCGTTCAGGGAAAGGACGCAAAGCTAGAGGGCCAAAGGCAGGGCCTTGGGAACAAAACCTGGACTCCGGAGATCAGGAGGTGCCGGGAGGAAGGGGCAGCTGGGGCCTCGGGGCAGGGACAGACAGAGGTCTGGCTGGCAGCTCCTGCCGTCTGCTGAGCTGGGCGGCGAAGCCACTGCCTCCACGGAATTCTCGGCTGCTGCAGATGGTCACCCTGACGTGGGTGTTTTTCCACGTGGCAGATTTTGAAATAATTTTAGCAAAACCACCTCTACCGCTGCAAAATAAAATTAAACGCAGGAAAGGCCAGCAGCATGCGTTTGGCGGTGGGGGGGTCAGAAGCGGGGCGGAGACTAAGCTGCCTCCGCGCTGGCCCCACAGGAATCCTAACGACGGTGTCAGCAAGGCATGGGGAGTGGCTGGCATGGGACAGGGGCCGCCGGCTCTTTCAGAGGATGAGAAATGACTTCTGGTTTCCCTAAGCTGGTTCAAAGCAGGGGCCTCGGGTCACCCCCACAGGCGCGCTCACTGCTGCGAGGGTGCGGACCCCGGACTTTTCCCACAGAGGCAGCAGTATCTCACTTTCACTAATTTAAAAGCGTACTTCAAGATTTTTCCGTTCCTTGCCAGTGACACGGACTAACGACATTCTGCTTAAGTGGAACGGAAAATAGGTCACACCCAGGCTTCACTCAGTTAACTCCTTACAGAGTCGTGACAAGCACAACTAACACGGCCAGAGCCTCCCGAGGGGCCCTCAGGGACCTGCGCCCCCACGCTGTCCCACCCAGAGAGCTCCCTCAGTCAGTGCCCGGCACCACCGCCGCCCACAGGCATGGCCTGTGCTGTGCCCCGGCTGCCCACAGGGTCCTTGCTCCCCTCCTTCCAGGCACAGTCCTGTGAGCCTCACCTCACATTCACTCCTCCCCACGCCTGCCCGCCCCACCCACTGCTTCCTTCGAAGGGGCTCCCTCCTGGCAGCCACTTGTGTCAATCACACCCTGGAACTGTCAATCATCGGTCTGCACAGCGAGCCTGCTTTGCTTTCACCTGCCCGCCCATTAGCAAGGGGCGGTTCCGGACTGTGCCTCCAGCAGCCGCCCAGCCTGGCAAGGGATGAATGAATGAATGAATGAATGAACGACAGGGCTCCAGCCAGGAAAAGGTCTCAGACGTCACAGAGAGGATGATCTTAGCACCAGCTGCATCGAGCTGAAAATTCCCATTTATTGCCTAACTTCATATCCCAGCGGCTTGTGAGAGGGGTGTCCCTGCTCCTGGATGATGGCGATGAAGGAGCGCCGGGTCCCGCCTAGCTGTGTGGCTCCTTCTGTAACAGAACCGTGGCACAACACCGCAGGCACAACACAGACAACCGGGCCTGTGATTAGGTCCAGAGCAGTAAAATCATCACTCTCTGGTCCCTGAGTGAGAACCAGGGGGCCTGAATGAGTTTTCTACGAGGCCGGCGGTGACGACTGGACACCCCCTCACCAGCCTCACATGCTGGCCCAGGTTTCACTGTAACAGTGCAGATTCCAGACGCAGCTCCACAGTCTCCAGGCCCCTTCAGGACACGCCTCCCAGCCACAGCCGCTCCCTGTCCCTGCAGAAGGCCAGACCGCAGCAGCTCTCCTCAGCCCTGGGCCACTGTCCCCTGGAGCCCCGCCGGGAGGAGGGTACAAGGCATGCCTTCTGGGGTGCACGGGCTCCACAGCTGCTGGACTCCACGCAGTCTCGTGTGCAAGGCCCACCTCTGATCACATTTTCCCAGATTTTTTAAGTCAAAAAATATGTCTTTAAGCGAAGCATCTCCTACGTTTGGAGAAGCGGTTTGAAAGCCCACACCAGTCACCAGCTCGCCGGGTACGCAGGGCAGGTAAAGGGTGCCGCCCAGCCACTCGGCCCTCTGGCCAGTGACCCCTGCTTCTGAGAGCAGACACGGGGACTGGCCACACCTCCTGAATTCAACGTCAGCCCAGTTTGTTCTGGGCTTTTCCAAAGATCCTGAGAGGAGCCCAGAAAAGTACTGTGGTCCCTGAACCCTTGGTCACACTCGGAACATGACGCCGGCCCAGGCCTTCCCAGATGACCACATGCCCTGCACCGGATACAGAAACAGGGCAGAACCCAGAGCCACGGAGCGTGGACACTGCCATGGCCAGCCCTGGTCCTAATGAACCGCTCTGCTGCTCCCCGGCCATGTCAAGGGTCAGCTGTGATCCCTCCAGGGCTCTTCCTGTAGTGGCAATGAAGCTTCTGAAGCGTGGATTCGGAGCCTGTGGCGTGAGCACCAGCGCCGCCCAGAGTTAAGGGCTGCGTGGACCTTGCTTAACAGGGATTGGTGCTGGTCGGCGAGACACAGAGGGGCAGTGGCCAGGCACATGTGCAATGCCAAGCCCTGCTGGGACCCACGTTGAGCTTCCTAGATCCCAGGTTCAACCTCACGGGTCCTCGTCCTGAGCCCTTCCCAGGGTGCCTCATGGTAACCCAGGCTGGAGATTCAGTGCTGGGCGAGGTCTGGATGACCGGGCTGACCCTTCCCTCGGCTGCCCCTGGGTGCCGCTAGAGGAAAACTTGGGAATCTGGCGAAGTTCGTGAGCTGAACGAGCAACCCAGACCCAGACTCGGAGCTGCTCAGCTCCACATTCACCTCCTCGCTGCGCAGCCCAGGGCCATGCCTGACCATGGCGATGAGAGGCACGGAAGTAGCCACCGTCCACACCCGCTACGGGGCTGCTCCCCAGGACACCCCGGGCCACCTCTCAGAACCAGGTCAGCGGCACCTGCACCGTTCACAACCGCCTCTGAGCACCCACCAGGACACGCCTGGCGCCGAGTCTTCATACACTGCTGCACCAGATCCTCAGAAGTCCGTACACCTGCGCTCCTGGCATCCACGCTGCCATCTCCGGAAACTCCGGCCCAGAAAAAGGAGGCATGTCACCCATGCTCCCAGCGGGCCGCCGGCACGCATGCTCCCAGCTGCCTGGCAGCTGGTCCTCTCTCGGTGGCAGCTATTCCAGACGCCGATCCAGCCTCTGTGCCACCGTGACACTCAGGGACCTATCACACTGCCGTACGCCTCTCAGGCACACACTGCACACCACCACCTGCCCGGTCAGAGGGATGAGGTCACAGGGAAGCCGCCGCCACCCACCCAGGAGGTCAGCCACAGAGAGGCCTAGCCCGTGCCAGTCTCGGGGCCAGCTGGGTCCCCATCTGCTTGACTGCCTTCAGAGTCAGCTGCCTGTCCCTGGGACCATGCCTGCTCCCGGAGGAGCCCCCCCCCCCGGCCACCCTGGCCCCAGACAGACCCGGCCCCCACACCCACTGACTCAGCAGAGTGACGGCTCGGCTCTACCCTGGCCCCAGGGCACAGCAGAGACAAAGGTCAAGAGCACACCCCACGGGGAGGGGACGGGAGAGTGGACAAGCACAAGGACGTGAGCACACCACAGGCTGCAGAGACGGGGAAGGGACACGGCTTTGGGCATAGCTGGCCGGCACCACCCACGCAGGACACACGCCATCTGACTTGAAGCGTGAATCTTCGAGGAGGAAAAAGAGGAGCTCCTCTTCGATGGTGTTCTCTGAACAACCGACAGAAACATGAGAAGGCATCCATGGAAGGAAGGTCTGGCTCCCATCTACCTCTTCAGGGGGGGTCCCTCACTCCCCAGGCCCACGGTGGGCACGAGCGACTCAACCACTGGGCACCGGTCGTGCCTCCTCCACCAGCGCTCAGTCTCACGTGTGCCATGCCCACCTCAGAGGACAGCATGGGGCTCTGCCCACCACCTCCAAAACCACGGTGAGCTCAAGACGTACACCAGAGCCCTGCCAGGAGGGCAGCCCCTTCCCCGACAGAGGGAACCTGAAGGAATCCAGCCGGCCGCCGCACACCCGGAAGGGTCTGGAAAGCAGAGCAGCAGCCTTGACCCTGGGTGCCAGGAGCACAGGGAGGTGTGGCCACGGTCAGGCCGAGGTGACCTGGGACACGGTGGTGATGTGCTTAGACTCTCGGGGGACCAGCGCACCTGGCTGCGCAAGCACCGCAGGGCCTGGGGTGTGACGGAGCGGCACGCGGTGGGGAGCGGGGTGACGGCCGCCGTCTGCGTCACGCTCGGGCGTCACTCCGGTGTCTGCATCTGCGTCACGCTCGGGCGTCACTCCGGTGTCTGCGTCACGCTCGGGCGTCACTCCGCCGTCTGCGTCTGCGTGACACTCGGGCGTCACTCCGGCGTCTGCGTCACGCTCGGGCGTGGCTCGGGCGTCACTCCGACGTCTGCGTCTACGTCACGCTCGGGTGTGGCTCAGGCGTCACTCCGGCGTCTGCGTCTGCGTCACGCTCGAGTGTGGCTCGGGCGTCACTCCAGTGTCTGCGTCTGCGTCACGCTCGGGCGTCACTCCGCCGTCTGCGTCTGCGCCACACTCGGGTGTCACTCCGGCGTCTGCGTCTGCGTCGCGCTCGGGTGTGGCTCTGGCGTCACTGCGGCGTCTGCGACTGCGTCATGCCCGGGCGTCGCTCGGGCGTCACTCCGGCGCCAGCGTGTGCGTCATGCCAGTGGGGTCAGGAGGCAAACCCTCGTGGAGCAGGGAATCCAGGGCAGGGCTTTTTATAGGCGGGAGAGAGAGAGGCCAAGGCAGGCCCTAAGAAAAGTGACGCTGCAGCTCCAGAAATGAATCCAAGGGCAAGAGAGCCAGGAGAGACGCCGGACGGCAAAGGCCCAAGGTTCACGGAGCGGAGACTGCGCCCTCCCCCACGCACCTTCACGGGGGAGGGGGACGAGCTGAGGCCGGGAGGCCGAGGGTACCCTGGTCACCGTGCTTGGCGCAGCAGGACTGGAACCTCATCCCTTCTGGCTCCCGTCCGAGACAGGCAGGGGTTGGGGGGTCCTGGGCAGGGGGGGCTCTGAAGTTGTGCATCAGACAGAACGTTCCCCAGACAAGCAGGTTCTCCAGGGACGTGGCTGCGCTAGGACAGGACAAACAATGGGTCACCCAAAGAGAGGTGGCAGGTGCCGTGGCTGAGCTGTGGGAGCAAACACGTGTGTCGGGTGGCACTGCCTCCGCGCCGGGCCCAGCACTGCTGATCTGGCCCCAGCCTCCCTCTGCTCCAGCCCCACACTCCACCCTCAGCGCCCGGCCGAAGGCTGCGGTGCTGACGGCCGCAGGTGTCCACGTCGATGCCAGGATTCGCCGGACGCACCCCGTCCCCTGCCCGCCAAGGCCGGCTGTGCCAGATGTAGCTCCAAGCACAGGCGGGGTCAGGCCGCTGGGGGCATCGACGCCGCAGGTCCTCTGCGAGGCACTGGGGTTCCTCAGGGCTCTTTCACAGGCCTCCCTCTTCTCAGCCCACCACGGTTGGGGGCAGAGACAAGGCTGAAGTCCCAGCTCAGTGTGTACAGGTCCCAGGAGCCCTGTACCAATGGCCACCCAGACACCTTGACCTGGAGGGCACCAGCCACAGCAGTGAGCGGTGACTGTCACCAGAGCCATTTCCAGGGAGACTGGCTGAGCAGCCCCCAGCTCCAGTCAGAGACCCGTCCCTGCCTATCGCCTTCCAGAGAAGTAGACACTGGGCTAGGCCCAGTGGCGAGGCCAGATGGGCCACAGCCAAGTCACAGCGTCCCAGAGTCCCCGAACAAAGCAGGGTCAGGCAGAAAAAGGCACACACCCACCCCACACCCAGGCCATCTGACCTGCCCCAGGGCGGCCAGAGGACACCGGCCTCCCCCCAAGAGCAAGGCTGGGGCCAGGCGGTGAGGGGTGACAAACGAGCCACAGGAAGACCTGGAAGCAGCAAGGCCAGTGGGCCCCCGCTCCACGCCTGACCTCACCACGCACCTGGCGTCCACCAGGAGGAGGCGCTTTTCAGGGCAGTGGTGCAGCTGACGGGGGTCTCGCCACCTGCCCCCTCTCCCACCGGGGCTCTCGGGGCTAAAGCTGCAGCTCTGTCCTCACAGGCACCAACTTTTCTCTTGACGTCCTGTTGAAAATCACCCATCGTGTGGCATCTCTGGGCCGCCGTGGCCTTGTGAGTGTATAGTCGGGGGAGCTGGGCGGTCCCAGGCCTGGAAGCTGACACTGGAGGCACCTGAGGTCTGCGCCCTGATGCCAAAGACAAGGAGATGTCTCCGCTGGGATTGGAATTCAGAGTCAGCCGCTAGCTGGGCCCGCTATGCTGTGGGTGATCTGAGACCCTCAGTGTCCTCTGGCCCACAGGGATCCTCCCACCCCTCCTCCCGAGTCCTGTCCCCAGGGCCCTCCCTGCTCACTCTGAAGACCAGGGCCGCCAGCTGCCTCGGATACAGCATCCTCTAATGCTTAAAAATAATTAAATTTAAAAGCTCCCATTGTACAAAAACGCACCAGCTACAATCCATGAAGAAATTACGTGTGTTTCGTTCACTTCCAAGAACAACGTCTTCAAGCGCAATGAATTTATGTCTTAAACAAACCCAAAATGTCCAGTCCACCTGGCCCCACTGCTCCTTCTAAAATCTAAAAGCTAAGAAAGGCAAGGTGGTTTCCCTTTGCCTGGGGCCTATCCTTGCCGGGGCCCAGCGGTAGCTCTGAGTAAGGGGGAGGGCGCTGCTGAGCCCTGGCCGTTTTAGACAGAGCTGCTGCCAAGCTGTGCACTTTGCTCCCGGCCGGGGTGGCCCCACCCTCCCTGGGCACCAGGACACCTGGAGGAAGGACCAGTGGGCTCCATCCTGC
The DNA here is from genome assembly GCA_004027835.1 of Alouatta palliata. Classification (NCBI taxonomy): domain Eukaryota; kingdom Metazoa; phylum Chordata; class Mammalia; order Primates; family Atelidae; genus Alouatta; species Alouatta palliata. Next base: position 11,990 of record PVKV010036992.1, read on the forward strand.
CATGGGCTTCTCTTGGGTGGGGTTTCCCTATGAAGCGGCAGAGGCTGCCCTCATCTTCACACGGAGCCCGCAGGGTCCCTGGCCTCCTCCTCTCATCAAGGATTCGCCTCACATAGGAAGACAGGCGGAGGTGGACAGGGGCGGTGAGAGGATGAAGCCCTGGGAAGGGGCCAGGGCCAAGGGGGCGGCCGCTACGGCCAGAGTATCTAGGGAGGAACTCAACGCCTGCCGGTCCCTCCTGTCTCACGCTGCGGCCTCACGGGTTTCTGCAAGGACAGATTCGTCCACCGGCTCCTGGGGACACGGCCATTCTTGCAAGTCCAAGCGCCGTCTGTTACGGTGCCTTCCGCTCTACACAAGTCTTCTCCTTAACGGATTTTTATAAAGATTTATGAAGATTTGGATGATACCAAAGAAAGTAAAAGGAACAATCGCCCACAACTCTGTGGCCAGCGCCACGTGGGGGTCCTGGGATGCGTGTCTGTCCTCCTGCCGCCTCCTGCTCCTCCCACCTGGTGATCAGTGGGTCCGCACGGAAGAGGTGGCATCAGTTCACATGGCGTGCGCCTGTCAACCACCCTCCAGGACAGCGCAGCCACAGAAACAAGGAATTCAATTACAAAACGGGCAAAGGACCCAAGCAGACGCTTCTCCAAAGCCGACGCACAAGTGATCACAGGCAGAGGCTCAACATCGCCAACCGCCGGGAGAGGCGACCCAGGCCCACGCCAGGCACCGCCCCCAACCACCCGGACCCACGCCGGGCACCGCCCCCAACCACCTGGACCCACGCCGGGCGCCGCCTCCAACCGCCGGGAGACGCAAACTAGACCCACACCGGGCACCGCGTCCAACCACCTAGACCCACCGGGAGACACAAACTAGACCCACACTGGGCACCGCCTCCAACCACCTAGACCCACACTGGGCACCGCCTCCAACCACCTAGACCCACCGGGAGACGCAAACTAGACCCACACCGGGCACCGCCTCCAACCGCCGGGAGAGGCGACCTAGACCCGCACCGGGCACCGCCTCACCCCACGAGGACGGCCGGGAACAGCAAATGAGGAGTGTCGGCGAAACGCAGAGATGGCACAGCTCCATGTGCTGCGGTGGGAGCGCAGAGGTTCCACTGCAAGGCGTGAAAAAACTCTGGAGACTGGGGTGCACACCGGGAATGTACTTTACTGAACTACGCACTTAGCAATGGTTACAATGGTGAATTTTATGTTATGGTATTTTACCGCAATTAAAAAACAAACAGGCCAGGCGCGGTGGCTCACGCCTGTAATCCCACCACTTTGGGAGGCTGAGGTGGGTGGATCACCTGAGGTCAGGCATTCAAGACCAGCCAGGCCAACACGGTGAAACCCGTCTCTACTAAAAATAAAAAAATTAGCCAGACATGGTGGTGGGCACCTGTGATCCCAGCTGCTCTGGAGGCCTAATCAGGAGAATAGCTTGAAACTGGGAGGTGGAGGTTGCACTGAACCAACATTGTGCCACTGCACTCCAGCCTGGGCAACAAGAGCGAGAGTCCGTCTCAAAACAAACGAACAGACGGAAACTACAGCGGGCCCCAGTTCTCTGACCCTCTTATTAACGTACATCCACACGAAGGTACGTATGGCAGTTTTAAGAAACGGTATTTAAACGTGTGTTCAATAATCTGCTTAGATCATAATGTCAGGAAAACGGAGGTTCCACAAGTTCCACAGAGAGAGCTGAATTAATGTGGTCAAATCATCTGCATGGGAAAAGTCTAAAAATAAGTAAACCAAATGTTAAAACCAAAAACCTGCACCCAGGATCCATGGCCTCCCAGATCGGGGGTTCCCCCGACCCCGGAGCTGGTTTTCTCCCAGACACCCTGGCCGCTGCTCCCAGGGCACCCACGCCAGGCGCCATGAGCAAAACCACACACGTGGCACAGCAGGGGCACGTGGCCACGGGAGGACACTGGGCTTCGTTCCTACACGTTCACGGGGCCTCCTTGGAGAAGCACCCATGTTTCTTCAAAATCATCCCAGGGTGGGCTCTGACCCCAGGGATGGGCAGACTTTAAGGGCCTTAAGCTCCTAGAAGGAGGAGCTGAGGTGAGGGACATCTGGGCCGGGTGGCGTCCCCTCGGTGGTGAGGCGGCCAGCAGCGTCCTGCAGGGACACAGGGCACAGGCCCTGGCAGTGCTGAGACCATGCCCCTCGGTCAGCAGGGCCCTCGGAACAAGTGCCCCCAGCCGCTACAAAACTGTGGGTGCAGAAGGGGCCATGGGCCCCTTCTAGAGGGGGGCTGGGTGCAGCTAACCAAGGACTGGGGACTTCAGGGCCATGGGAAGCCCTTGCCAAGGTGCAGCCCCCAGGGGCTCCGCGTGAGCGCAACTGAACCCGCCCAGAATCTAAGCAGCCGCCCTGACCCGGGAGCTCAGAACATGCCCTTATTTACACACAGGGCACTGCAGATTAATGAGTTAAGTGAGTGAGGTCATTACAGCAGGCTCAACCCGAAACAACTGCTGCCCCATAACAGAGGGAAATGTGCACACAGCCACACGAGGAGGAAGGGCCCAGGTGGAGGCAGAGACGGCTCTGCCAGCCCAGGGGACGGGCCTGGCCCGGCTCCTCACGGCCTCCGGGAACCACCCTGCGGAAACCAGGCTCTCGGACTCTGGTCTCCAGAGAGAATAAAGCTTTCGGTTTGGATTTTGTTCTTAAATGGGATCTCGCTATGTTGCCAAGGCTACATTCAAACTCCTGGACTCGAGTGGTCTTCCCACCACAGCCTCCCAAGGAGCTGGGACCGCCGCGCACGCCAAGAGAAGCCGGGACCCTCCAGCGCCGCCAGCGATCGGGGTCCTCGTTTATGCACCACCCCTCATGAGGTCTTCCCACAGAGGCCGAGGCAAATGCTGGCAGACCTCAAGGAGCAGACACGCCCCACCTCCCGGAAGGCTGTCCCCGACCCCCACCCTCAAGCCCTCCTGGCTCTGAGTACCCTCACGCCCACACCTCCATCTTCAGGTTTCTACCAGCGCAGTTCCCAGAAGCAGAGACCTCCAGGTCCTTTCTCATCGGCTTCTGCCATCGCGTGGCGGAACTCTGCCCAGGGACCTGGGAACAGGGAAATGAGTTCTAAAACCAGGACCAACTCCGGCTAAGGAGAAAACGCCACTTGGGTAAGCTCTGCCGTTTTAGGAAGAAACAGTAAGTCTGGAACCGAACTGACACAATTGTTACTGCTGTTATTTGCTGATGACAGGGAGGAATTCTAAACTTGTGTCATCAGTATTTTCTATAAAAACTAATACACGCCGGGCGCGGTGGCTCACGCCTGTAATCCCAGCACTTTGGGAGGCCGAGGCGGGTGGATCACGAGGTCAAGAGATCGAGACCATCCTGGTCAACATGGTGAAACCCCGTCTCTACTAAAAATACAAAAATTAGCTGG
>PVKV010036993.1:0-15222 GCA_004027835.1 Alouatta palliata
TATAGCATTATATATGTGTATATACATAATGCTATATATAATATATAATACATTATATATCTACACATTATATATAATTATATGTATTATATGTGTATATACAGCACTATAAATATGTATATACATATATATAGCTATAGCATTATAGACATGTATATATATAAAAAATGATCTTTTAACCTTAAAATGAGTTAGTCTGTTGAGGAGGATAAATCGTTTGTGTGATCTTAAATGTTCACATTACAATATACATTTAGCAGAAGTGAGCAATATTATTGCCTACTTTTCCAAATCCCTAGAGTCAAAACACAGTGTTCCCCATATTTCAAACACAGTTTGTCATTAACATTTTTGAGGCTCTGGAAATAAAAGCTTATGTTATGAACTGTCACAAACAGTCATTGCCGGCCTAACATCCATTTTCTCTTTGTTGTGTTGCTTTTGGTGGTGTTATTGTTGACATCAGACCAGCCTTGATTTTACTCGTTGGGTGTCCAGTGTCCATGCAGTCCTCAGATAATTCAAGAGAAGTGACCCTTTTCTCTGCAAGGGAGCCAGTCCCTAACTATCCAAGTCAACCAAGGGAACTTCATTTCCTTGCCACTACTTGAATGAAACATGGCCATGTGACTCAGTTACAGCAAGAGAGGATTCCTAAGAACATGGTGGCAGAACAGATGGCCTCATTCTCCCTCTGGAAATTGCAGTGTATGACTGTGAGTACCAGAAGGGTGTGGCCATCTTGACCCCAGGATGGAAGCCAGCCTCAGGACACACAGTGAAGCCAGAATAACTCCCAAATGACTCACAAAGCATCAGGTCAGTGGATCAACTGACTCTTGAGATCTGTTCCATCATGAAACTTCCATCATATTTTATAGGAAATTAAATTTCCTTGCTTTTTGAATCAGTTTGAGTCAGATCAGTAACAACTAAAGACTAAAGCTTCCTTAAATGCATATTTTTAATTTTCTCTTAAAAATTATGGCAATTGTCCTCTTTCAAAGCACTGAAGAGGAGGAATTCTCTCCTCCATTTGTCTAGGGCTAAGGAAATAAATGGCATGGCAGAGACTGCTAGCTGTTCCATGAAAGCACAAGGTGAGTCTTTAATAATACAAATTCCAACTTTTAGCTGGGTACATGGCTACAGAACTAAGACTAGTTTTCTATTCTTCTTTGCATCTAAGTGTCGATGGCCACACAACCAAGTTCTGGTTAATGGGTTGTGGGCAGATGCTACAAGCCCATTTTGGCTCTGTTCTCAGTAACATGTAAACCCTTATAAATAAAAAAGTGAATCTCTGCTTCAGTTTAAAGAGGCAATGATAAAACGCCTAAGCAAATATAAAGAGAGGAGGAGCACGTTGGTCCGAAACTCACTATTCTTTGGTAATCACAATTTTCAGTTTCTTTTTCCTTTCTTTGTGGTGCCAATTAATGCTTACATGTTAAGGATCTAGAAATAGAAATTCCATTTGACCCAGCAATCCCATTACTGGGCATATACACAAAGAACTATAAATCATTCTACTATAAAGACACATGCACACATATGTTCATTGCAGCCCTGTGTACAATAGCAAAGACCTGGAACCAACCCAAATGCCCATCAATGATAGACTGGACAAAGAAAATATGGTACATGTACACCATGGAATACTATTCAGCCATAAAAAACGATGAGTTCGTGTCTTTTGTAGGGACTTGGATGAATCTGGAAACCATCATTCTCAGCAAATTGACACAAGAACAGAAAGCCAAACACCGCATGTTCTCACTCATAGGTAGGTGTTGAACAACAAGAACACATGGACTCAGGGAGATTAGCATCACACACTGTGGGCAGTTGGGGGGATAGTGGAGAGACAGTGGGGAGTGGGAAGGGAGGGGAGGTTAGGGAGGGATAACATAGGGAGAAATGCCAGGTATAGTATGCACCTAAAGTTAAATAAATAAATTAAAAAAAGAATAGCAGCATTCAATTCCTGATTTTTCCCTGCTGCTCAAAGGCCAGCCAGTGGCTGAACTCAACACCCTTTATCATTCTTATTTTCCTAGCACTCAATGAAACCATTGTATTTACTGCTTGAACAGACCAATGAATAAGTGATCAAGGGCCATTTTAAACTGCAATCTTCCAGTTCTATAAACATCATTATTTGAATTCAAAAAACTATTAGCCAGAGCCTATTGATCTCTAGTTTCCTCCTTTTCCGAGCACCAGCATACAAATTGTCTAATCTGGTTTCCTTCTAGAAGCACAAGCTGGGCATGGAAGACTCTACAAACGTGGTGAGGAAGTATTAATGGCTGATGGCAGAAGGTGAGGCTCTTCTAAACTGAAAGTGACATTCCTGTTTTAATATGTTCCCTTTGATGAAGTCTTCAAGATTAATGAATCTCCTACTTTTTAAGTGATGCATGGTTGAGATTCCCAATTTTGGTTTTGGCATAGGCTCAAGGGACAAAAATACAAACTGGCAAGTGAAATTTGTGAATTTTGGAGTGAAATTTGGAATGAATCCTGTAGCAGCTGATGAAGAGCCATGAGACAGTGGTCTATGTTGCCAAATGGAGGCATCTCACTGTCCACCTGTTGGTGTACGTTCTCATAAATTCATAATCATTCCTTCAGATGTAGCACAGCAATCACATTGCTAAGGAGCACTACTTGAAATCATGAAGACAGCTCCTTTGTGAATATTGTACCTTCTTTATAGCTGTTGGTTCTTAGCATTGCGTGTGTTCAGTCTTCCACTGGGTTATATACTCCTTGAAGAAAGGATCAGGAATTTTATTTGGCTGATTATACACTATGTTGATTTCATATGAAATAAAACTTAAGTGTGTTTGTGTAATATATCAGAAGTAAAAAATATTATGTTTGGATTTTACATTTATCTTAATTTTCATTTGTATCAGTTCAGTCTTTCTCACTTCTCAGGATACTTTGCCAGAGTCGATATTGGTGAGGAGGTCAGGAAGAGGTAGGAAAATAGTTGGTGTTTGAATTGACTGGAATCAAACGGGGAGACAGATTCTAATTGACATGAGGTAGAAAATTTTTTTAAAAAATAGCTCAGGATTGAAATGACACAAAGATAGCAGCTATGGGATTGTTATTGTGTGCCATTATCTATCTATCTATCTATCATCTATCTATCTATCTATCTGTCTGTCTGTCTCTATCTACTATATCTCACTATATGTTACCATACAATTACAGTAAACATAGGACTTTAGTTGAAAAACAAATATTATCTTTAAGGATACCATTTGCCTTTTGATTGCATTTTCTGACTACATAAAACTCACTATGCGTAAAAATGTGAATTTTTAAAATTCTTTAATACACACATCAGTTAATTATTAAGTCTCTTCACTTTATCAACATTTACTAAGTTCCTGCTCTATGCCTGGCTGGTATATGCCCGGTTCTGGATACAAAGTTGAGTGAGATGTATAATCCATATTTAAAGTACAAACAAAGGAATCTATGTAATTTGCAAAAGAAATAACATGTTTACATTAGATAATTATTCCCATATTTTCCCAGTGAGAGATTGTCTTGAAACATGTATGCCTTTATATGTAATTGCCTCCGGGCATGGTAGGGTAATCTTTAGAATATGCACAAATCCAAAGGATCAAGTTTATAGCAAACAAGAATATAACAGGGAACAATCTGGTTATGACATCAGTCACCTCCTAATTGGTGGGGGGGGGATATTTGCTGGCTAGCTGAGTTGCTTTCAAGCTAGAGGGTTCTAACCAATTAATAGATTAGAGAGCATACAGCTATGCAAAAAAAACAAAAAATGACTAGGGTTTGAATTTTGATTCTACTACTTACTAACTTTGTGCCTTTTTTACAAGAAATAGCACTTTTCTGAGCCTCAGTTTGGAAAGATACTTAAATATGATGCTGAAGACACATGACAGTAATTCTCGGGGCTTACAGACACTGTGAAAGGACAAACATGGGGATTCTCAAAAATAGCAGCTATAAGATTGCTATTGTGTTTGCTGTTGTCATTGTTTTCATTATTAATAGCACACAGATTATATACTCTATTTTTTATCTGTTACATGATTCCTATCAGGTAGCACAAAGTGGCAGGGTGTGTATTATAAAGAAGGAGTCAGGCTATGGGTGTTTTGAATACTAGTTTTTCACGGGAGCAACATCCCAAAGTGCATGTCCCTCTAATGGAGGGACAAAGACAGCTCTGTTAGGCCACGGTGTGGTGGCAGGTAGCACAGGTCCTAGAGTTAGAAGCTCTGGGTTCCTGACTGACCTCTACTGCTTCCTAGCTGTGTGATCTTGAGGACGTTACTCAACTTCCTTGTGACTTCAGTTTTCCTGTCTACTAAATGGGGATAATAATAACATCTACCTCATAGGATAATGAGAATTAAATCAGTCAAAACCTGTAAAATCTTTATAATAATATTTAGAAAACACCATGCACCAAAATATGCTGGTTATGTCATATTACGGAGTATATCACTGAATAAATTAAGGTTTGGCATCAAATTAAATGAGACCACAAGGCTGGTGGCTCACACCTATAATCCCAGCACTCTGTGAGGCCAAGGTGGGCAGATCACCTGAGGTCAGGAGTTCAGGACCATCCTGGCCAACATGGCAAAACCCCGTCCATACTAAACATACCAAAATTAGCTGGGTGTGGTGGTGCATGCCCATAATCCAAGCTACTCAGGAGGCTGAGGTAGGAGAATCGCTTGAACCCAAGAGGCGGAGGTTGCAGTGAACCAAGACTATACTACTGCGCTCCAGCTTGGGAGACAGAGTGTGACTCCATGTCTAAAAAAAATAAAAATAAAAATAAAAGATTAAATGAGACAAATAAGGAAGAAATATTACATATAAGAAATTAGACTAGAAAGAGAGCATTTTTTAATAACGGAGGAATAATTAGATGGCAGGTGGGGGTGGGATACCAAATATTGTCTGTGTTAAACCATTGTGGCCATGGGATCTATAGTTCCTATCTGGATTGCAGCCAAAATGGAACCTGCAGACATCAAGAAGGATCTGTTAAGAAGTACAGAATACCAAGGTGATAGAGCTTTAAAAAAATCTATGCTTTCAACAGCTTCAGAATTCCCTGTCTAATCAGTAACAGCTTATCAAGCATGAGATGGGAGAAAAACAATCATCGGGGCTCCAGATGGAAATGTTTAATGCATATGCAGTTTACAGGATGAATATAAATTGAAAACATGGTGGTTTTTGGTTAATCTGTTGAATAAAAAAAGTATTGAATTTGTTCTACTTTAATTAATGAGTAACTGAATATTTGATACAGAAATGTGCTTAACTCTTTCACATTAAGTAAACTGCCAATGATTTTGCAGATAAAGTTGGCTTTGTCAGGGCTATTTTCCTTATACATATAATTCTTTCAAGGTACATTTTACAGCAAAGATAAAGTCTTATATGTATTGCGATCTACTCACTGTGCTGATGAAAAATATCTATCAATCCACTTGATTGTACAGCATACACTGGAGAAAAATATAGGTATCATTTAAAACGTTTAGTACTTTTTGAATGGAAGGAAGGTATATCAGATGTCATAGGCAAGAGAACTAATAATAGACCTTATTAGTTGGTAGTAACTAACTAATGAAGAAGCCTGAAAATATAGAAAGTAATAATGAGGAATGAATAAATATGTTCTGTCTACATCTATTTCTTTATCTGTAATCTGTGTATTATGAAGCATATTTTAATTGTATACATAATTGTATATATATTACATTTATATAGCACTTACTATATGTTCCAGGACCTTTACAAATATTACCTGATGCAATCCTCATAATCACCCTATGAAATAGGTACTATTATTATTCTCATTTTAAAGGTAAGAAAACTGAGGCACAGAGAGGCTAAGTAATTTGGCCAAGGAAGCTAAAAAATGTCAAGGCTTGAAGTTCAAACTAGGCTGGCTTCAGAGTACTTTTGCATTCAACCAGTCCACTGGGCTGTGTATCGAGATAGTAGCCAAAATGAACCTGCATACATTATATATATATTTGGTATGTGTTCATTGACAGTAGTGGTAAAAGATTGGAGAAGTAGTCAGAAAATATTTTACTATTATATAAGGTTTCAGAAAATATGGGGGCCTGTGTCAACCTAAGAATATGAAATTGCTCATCACCAATGTTGCTTTGAGTTTTTTCTTTTTGTGAAGTTGAATCATACATGTATCTTTTGTTTTCACTAAATAAAATGTGCAATTGGAAAAAAAAAATTCAGCTAATCATAAGTGCATTCATTTTCTCCAAGTATCAAAGAGAAAAGAATTAGGGCCACCTGTAATTTTACAGCTAAAGATACAAATGTAGGTTACTTTTAAAAGGAAAAAAAGAAAAGTTAACTTTTAAAATAATAAATTTGTTTTAGTAAAAAATAATGATTAAAATCTGAGTTGTAAAAACAATAAGGCTTAATTGGAAAACAATAGAAAAAAGAATATAAGGATGAGAAAATACTTTTTTTATTTGCTAAGACTAAAATTAGTTTTATACTAAGAACCTAAATGAAGAAATATTTTCTAAGTAATTCAATTAAAACATCTAATACTGTAGTATCTGTGGGAGGAAAAGAAGCAGTTGTGTTTTAAAGAAACTCAGGGAACGAATACAATGTTCCTTATTTGCCAGCTGAGGGGTTATTGCTATACATTTGTAGCTACTTTCATTAGAAGAGAAGTAGCTATTTTAAAATGCAAATAGCTAGTTTGACTTTGACAGTGCTCTTTTTCTTCTTGTTTTCTAAATTATAAATCTTGCATTATTTTTGATAGTAAAGCCAGAATGCCTATTAAAGTAGAAAATATAAACGGCTTTAATATTGCATATTATTCATTTACATTACCCATAGTATTGATGAAATTTACACTGAAAGAGAGAAGTAACGAGGAACAACATCCTGAAGTCTTGGGATGAATTTTTAAATTGTGTTCATGATTAAAACTCACATACTTTCCATCACTAATAAAAATGTAGCAGATTAAAAATTATTTTGAAAGTCATAACTGATTTCACTTAGAAATTTATTCATTTAAAATATCATATTAAACATGTTATGGTATTTCACATGTTCATATACTATTATTATTGTTAGCCTGGAAAGCTTGATGGACATAATCTTACGAATTTTCAAAATATTACCCACCAAACAGTGAGAAGTACCAGAATCCTTATAATAAAATTTTGGTGTTGGGTGGAGCTATGAGGAAATGCACTGACATACCATCTGCATTTCATGTTACCACCAACCATGGGCATTTCTTAAGTTCTAGATACATTAGTATATAAAACCAAAGGAAGTTAGAGGAATGTGGCAGTCAAGAGAACCCAGGCTGTAGGTTAAGTCGACACATAGGAACAGGATACTAATACTTCTCATTCAGTAATTTCAAGCAGATGTGCCATCAATATTGTTTACCACACAAAGTACAATTTACATATATGAAACATTTATTTATAAAATGAGATTCATGAGTGAATTTTTATTCCCACGTATCAATCTTTTTGCTTTAGCCAACTTAAAAGTTTCATAATTGTGAAGGATTCTTTTGAAAGTTGCCTGTATTCAACAATCAGAGAATAATACTACTGTGTACACTTAATGGCATTTGACAGTTTCCTAAAATGGATCAGATGCTTGTATCTTATTCTCAATTTAAACCTCATTCACAATCTGTGCCCTCAATGAGCTTGGTTATAAATGTATTGTCTTCATATACAAGAACTTTAAAAAACAATGCTCAGAAGGAGCAAAACACCTTCAGATGTGCCAAGCACAGCTATTAACATAGTTGAAGCTTTCAAATCTCACCCCAGAAGGTTTTGAGAATTCTTGACCATAATCTCACTTTCAGTAGAAACGTATTAAATATGAAATAAGACAAAACACAAACCTCCTGATACAGGGTATAATTTTGTTTCAAAGAGCCATAATACTATTTAAATGATCAATTTTCCTTTTTAATTTTTTTTTTTTTTTTTTTTTTTTGAGACGGAGTTTCGCTCTTGTTACCCAGGCTGGAGTGCAATGGCGCGATCTCGGCTCACCGCAACCTCCGCCTCCTGGGTTCAAGCAATTCTCCTGCCTCAGCCTCCCGAGTAGCTGGGACTACAGGCATGTGCCACCATGCCCAGCTAATTTTTGTATTTTTAGTAAGACGGGGTTTCACCATGTTGACCAGGATGGTCTCGATCTCTTGACCTCGTGATCCACCCGCCTCGGCCTCCCCCTTTTTAATTTTATATATATTTTGACCTGTTTCACTGGCGCATTTCTATTAATTCACATCATTCTACTTATAAATAGAACTTATTTATAAAAGGTTCCATACAAGTGTAACAAAGGAAAGATAAGAGGGCAATTTTTTTTTTTTTTACATCTAATGGGGCTTCTAAATTATGAATGTGGAGAAATGCTAATCCATGATGTGACTACTGTCAGTATATTTTCTTAAATGCTAACTGGTCAACCATATAAATAGAAATGGTAGTGGGGGAAGCACTTAGCAGAGATGAAGATGGGGAGTAAAAGATGGATTGGTGGCAGTGCCATATGCAGATGGGAGAAAATGAGCAAATATTTATCATAGCCAAATGATGCACATCAGCTGTAATGGGGAAGGAGAATGCTGTTACTTGCCTATCAAAACCCATAGTATAGGCCAACCAAGTATACCATCCAAGAATATCAAGCAGATGATAAATGGAAGAGCAGATGGAGATCTCCAGAAGCAACAAAAGAAGGGAAGCAGAATGATGATCAGGGAAACATGTTTGTTTTGAGGGGCTGCCACTGAAAATGTTGGATGTTATCTACGGTTCTTCAGCCAGGGTGAACAGAATGAGGTACGTTCTATGGAGTGGAATAGCTACTGAGCTGTCATATATCAATACATAATAATAGGTTAATTTAATTCACCATCTTGATTCCAAAAGTAGGCTGTTTAAAAGAACAAATGAATTGACTCATCTTTATTCTATTATCGGATGCTGTGTTTAATTTGGAAATGCCACATTGTACTTTCTGATTCAATCCCTAACCCCACCCATCATCCCCACCCTCCTTAATTCACATCATTCAGGTTTTAATTTCCACCACTTCAATACACAATTCATGCTATGGTCACCAACAACTGCAGTTTTCCAAATTTACTGGACAATGTTTTAGTCCTCATCTTGCATGATCTCACAGCAGTGTTCATCCCTGGTGCCCATTTCTGTCTCCCAGGCCTGCTTTCTTGTCAAATCTCCCTTGCGGATTTCCCTTGACCTGCCTGCCATTCATTCTCTCGTTCAGCCATTCGATTTTAGAATTAAGGGACAGTCTTAGCTGCTCTGCCTTTCTCACCCTATATTCGCTCCTTAGGTGATCTTATCCAGATACGGTTTCAATTACCTCTCCTATGCATAGCTAAGTCACAATTTGTCATTGCCCTATCCATGTTGAGATCTTGACTCCTTTACTCAGTTGTCCACGTGACACCTTGTAAATGCTATAAAGGCACTTCAGATTCAACATTGATGATGTGTTCTCATTATTTAGCTCCTGCTGATAAGTGAGAATATGTGGTATTTGGTGTTTTGTTCCTGCAGTAGTTTGCTAAGGATGATGGTCTCCAGCGTCATCCATGTCTCTGCAAAAGACATGAACTCATTCTTTTTTATGGCTGCATAGTATTTTATGGAACATATGTGTCACATTTTCTTATCTATAAAACACACCTACATATGCAATCCGGAACTTAAAAGTTTAAAAAAAAAGAAAGAAAAGAAAGACCCTGAGTGTAAGTTCAGCCTCCACAAAAATAGAAAAATAAAAAACAGACATGTGATCCTTTCTTTAAACCTGATTATCTCCCATCAGTCCATACCTGCATGGTATTGCCCAACAGCAGGTAAAACCAAACAGACACATGGGAGGCATTTCCACACTTTTTTCCACCACAGCCCATATTCAATCCATAACTAAGTCCTGTAGATTTTACCTTCTAATAGCTCTTCAATCCTCCCAGATATTCCCACTGGGCTACCACCATCCTAGTCTAGGTTACCAAGTCTCACCCAGACTGCAGCCATATTTTGTGACTGGCGTTCCTGAGTCTTCTCTTGCTGCCTTCAGACCTGTCCTCCACACAACAGTCAAAACAAAGCTTACCCAGAGCAGACATGATCGTGGCATGCTTCCTCCATGCCCATCACCCCAACTCACACAAACTCTTGGTTTAAAATTGTTTGGTGGCATCTCTTTGGGTTTCCAATGGAATCAAAACCAGAAATCAGGAACATCACCTAACAAGCCATGTATTGCAGGATTCCTCAACCTTCCAGCCTCATTTCATACCAAATCACCCTTCGTCTCTGTGCTGCAGCCATACCAGCTTTGACTTTCTGCCCCAAGAGTTATTTTTGCTCTTTTGTTTACTACAAATATGACCCTCCCTCCTGCCTTCACCCAGCTTCCAAAGCTCAACCACCCATCACCTCCTTGGAGAAGTCCTCCCTTAGATCACTACTGAAGTCACATTTCTGTTGGCCTCTGTTATCTTGATCACTACCACCCTGCAGGATGAGCAGGTGCAATATGACCTCCACTGTGCAGATCTTTAATGTCAGTCTCCCCCACAGAGGCAGAGACTGCTTTTTATTTTCATCATGATACTGTGGGCATATCCAGCTCCTGGCACATGGTTGGTTCTTAGTAATTGTTATTCAATCAATGAATATTATTATGACCAAACAAGAGTTTTTAATACAGATGGCCAGAACTCTCAAGAATGACACGAGACAAAATATTTTTAATCCTCTGTCTAGTACTACATAGACCAGTATTTCTGATTATTCATTAACTTGCTAGTTCATTCGTCCTGTGCCACTCCCTCAGCCTTAACTACTTGTATCTTCCTTTCACATGTCTCACTCTTACTCATTTTAGAGATCTCAGCTTAAATGTCACTTTCTCATATGTGGCCAAGGAATATTTGTTAAGTGAATGATGACCCTATTAAGTATTCATTGATTGCTATAATTAGGTGCCAGAAAGCATACTAGGGCCCGGGGTTACAAAAATTGATTTGAAACTTTTTCTGCCATCAGGAACTAATTTCTTATTTGAGGACTGCAGTCATGTGGAGAGATAATTAAAGCATAATATAAATGGTACAGGAGAGGGATGCATCTCCTGCTTGCTGAATGATGCACGTGGGAGTCCTGCTGCTGTTCCCACAGAGTATGGTTGGAGGAATGTATACATCTTGTTTTTTTTTTTTGGCAGGGAAATCTGCTTTACACCTGTTAGCTGAACAACTTTAACAATATCAGTTCATTACTTGTTAGAAAGAAGAAAAAGCCACCATTTAAAAACATTGCTTGAAAATTTCTCTTACAGAGAAAATTTAACTAAACACTTGGATGGGCCATTTGCAGATGAAATTACAGGCCCTAGAGCACCAGTCAGAAGGCCGGGTTGAATTGTTTTACACAGCAACATAAAAGGAATGTGTCTACAGTAGAACAGCTGGAAGAAGTCAAGCAAGAATCCCACAGAGATGAAGACACAGAGGGATACAGGGATACATAATGAGGTCCTGGGAGAAAAAGAGAGGCCAAATCATATATCCAGGTCCCGGTCCTGAGGTGAAGCAAATGCGCGCGCACACACACACACACACGCTGCCAGTGATGAATTTCCTTTAATTTTGCTTCTTTTGAAAACAGAGGTTTCTGTTGTTGAATTTTAAATCATGTTCTGATACAAATCCATCGTAAATGAGAAGCTTTCTGAAATAATTCCTTGTACCTTCCAGCCACCAATAGGAGTATATTCAAGAGAAATTTGTGCAAGCTAGTTAAAGTTCCCTGACATGTAATCCCTCCTGTAAGAAGAACATAAAAGCACGGAGCCTTAATCATCAGCTCAGCGGTTGCATCTCTGTCTTCTTTCCCTGGCAAGGTTATATGACTCTTTCAGTTTAATAACAAATGCAAAGCTCTTTAAATTCCCTGGAGTTCCACCTCAGTGTAGAACCATAGGTAGGCACCACAGGTAGGCTATGTAGAAATCAAAGACTAAAACCAGCATTGGGTAATCTCTGGATCAGATCAGCATTCTAACAGTCCTCCTGAGCTCTCTAGGGCCAAACTTCTGACAGACTGTCAGTTGAGACCTCAGAATTCCCCAAATATCCATTCTTAGGTGTGGTTAATATGATGACACTTCTCAAAGTATTTGAACCTTGAAAATGAGCTTACCATCTATGGTTTTGGCTACGGAATAATTGATAGGTCATTTTTTCCCTACAGGCAATGTAGTTTTTCTGCTTCTGCATTTATGCCTGTTTATATTTTTTATTTGAATGTTTCAGATGAATCTAGTACCCCTCAAAAGATTCCACATGGAAAAAGACTATGCTGTATACCTAATTTCCCCCTTCAATTGTAGATAGGTACAACATATGTTCTTTAAAGTGAAAACAAAGCACATGAAATTGCAATATGTAAAAAGTATAGTACTAAGCCAGTCTATTTTGTTTCTGGTTGAAAAGGGATTTTCAGGTAATTTGTTTATCAGGTACACATTAATAAAACAAATGCTGAAACTGCAGAGGTATCACAGGTGTTACTTATGGCCAAGGCTGTCAAGGTTCCTGTAGAAGCCCAGCTGTGACAGATTATTCCTCTATGCTGTGTTGTCTAATACTGCAGCCACTATCTCAATATGGTTATATAAGCTTAAATTTAAATTATTTAATAACAAAAAATCTGTTTCTCAGCCACTATAACCATATTTTAAATGCTCCATAGCTACATATGGCTAGTGGCTACTGGATGAACAAAGCAGAAGTAGAATACTTTCTCTATCACAGAAAGTTCTACTGGACAAGTCTACCTACTAGAAAAACCAGTAAAATAATAAACGTCTATTTCAAGGCATAAGTTTGTGGAAATTGTGCTGTATGAGAAACTAACACAGGCCAGGTGCAGTGGCTCACACCTGTAATCCCAGAACTTCGGAAGGTTGAGACAGATGGATCATCAAGGTTAGGAAATCGAGAACATCCTGGCTAATATAGTGAAATCCTCTCTGTACTAAAAGGCCAAAAAAAAAAAAAAAAAAAATAGCTGGGCCTGGTGTGGAGCACCTGTAATCCCAGCTACTTGGTAGGCTGAGGCAGGAGAATTGCTTGAACCCAGGAGGTTGAGGTTGCAGTGAGCCAAGATTGTGCCACTACACTCCAGCTTGGTTGACAGAGAAAGACTCCATCTCAAAAGAAAAAAAAAGGAAAGAAACTAATACAAAATGGAACAGGAAAAGAACAACCTAATTTTAACTGAGAGCATTATATGAGTGTGGACTGAGCTAAGGAGGCTTCATAAGATACTTAAGATAATACTTGCTGAAACTATTTTCTTTTTACCAATGAAAAATTTCTGTTTCATCTTTAAGGATAAGGAGGTTGAAGCTCAAAAATTAAGTAGTTTGCCCAAAGTGAAATAGTACCTGTCGCATCCAAGATTTGTATTCTAGAGACAGTTCAGAATATATATTATGGATGTTTGAATTAATGTGGGACAGGTGGGGCTTTGATTAGTCACTGTTACATTGTAAAATTATAGCATAGTCATAAAAAAGAATTATTATAAAATGCCATTTTTTGTAATGGTAATACACAGTTTTTGGAGTTTAGTAGATCTAATCTCTTACTGCCCAAGTGTTTGTGTCTTCTCCCAAAATTCATGTTGAAATCTGACCCCCAGTGAAACAGCATTTGGAGGTGCGGGCCTTTGTGAGTTAATTAGGTCATGAGAGTGGAGGCCTTATGAGTGGGACTAGTCCCATTTTAAGAAGAGACCAGAGAGCTAGCTCATTCTCTTCACTATATAATGATGTAACAAGAAACTAGCAGTCTGCCACCTGACACAGGGCCTTCCTCTGAACCTGACCATGCCAGCATCCTGATCTTAGACTTCCAGCTCCCAAAACTATAAGAAATAAATTTATAGTGTTTACAATCACCTAATCTATGGTACTTTGTTACAGCAACCTCACCTGACTAAAACACAGTCTAACATGTGGTCTTCTAAATAAAGAGGAAATAAAGGAGGATCCAAGATGGCCGATTAGGAGCAGCTGAGGATTGCAGCTCCCAGTGAAAGCGTGGAGGGTGAGTGGACGCCACATTCCCAGATGGATTTTTATTGCCCACAGACCAGGAGATTCCCAGGGGGAGGAGCCCCACGGGTCGCCAGCGCAGCTGGTTTGGCCGGCGCGGCTGTTTTCGCCGGCGCGGCTGTTTTCGCCGCTGCTGTTTGGAGCGGCGCCCCGGCACAGCGGTTTCCCATACAAAATACTTGGGTCCGGGTGCCGTTTTAGCTGGCAATTGGAGCTCCGGGAAGGCAGAGCCGCCCATTCATCTGATTAAAAAAGGGGACTGAAACAGGCAGCCAGGCCAGGAGATTTCCCAGGCAAAAAAAAGCAAGCACCCGCAGTTTCAGCTGGCGCAGTGGGTCACCGCACGGGAAATCACACAGATCCTGGTGCCTTTTCAACAGGCGGCTGGAACACCTGGGAGACAGTCGACCATTCAACTAAAAAAAAAAAAAACCGCTCTGAGGCAGGGAGCCAGGTGGTCAGGCTCAGCTGGTCCCACCCCACACACAAAAAAACAGCCATCAGTAACGCTCTGGATCGAGAGTTTCACAGCAAGCACAGCTGAACCCGGGATGGCCCAGCTCTGTGGGGGAGGGGCGTCCGCCATTACTGAGGCAGTCTGCCACTATGGAGGGAGTTTGCCATTGCAGAGGCAGTTCTAACTACACCGGTATAAACTGGACTGCAGGGAAGTTCACATGGCAGCTGAGCGGAGCCCACACCAGCTCAGCAAATCCTCTGCAGGTAGTAAGTAGGCTGCCTCATCACTGGGCAAGGCAGCCCTGAGAAAAAGGCAGCAGCACAAGGGAAACTCATAAATAAAGCCCTAACTCCCCGGGACAGAGCACCTGAGGAAAAAAAGGGGTTTATGAGTTCTGCTGCAGCAGACTTAAACATACCTGCCCAGCAACTCTGAATGAACAATGAAGCTCACAGCTCAGCACTTGAGCTCCTATAAAGGACACTCTGTCACCTCAAGCAGCTCCCTGACCCCCGTATATCCAA
>PVKV010036994.1:0-15220 GCA_004027835.1 Alouatta palliata
TATATGTGCCACATTTTCCCTATCCAGTCTATCATCAATGGGCATTTGGGTTGGTTCCAGGTCTTTGCTATTGTAAACTGTGCTGCAATGAACATTCGTGTGCATGTGTCCTTATAGTAGAATGATTTATAGTCCTTTGGATATATACCCAGTAATGGGATTGCTGGGTCAAATGGAATTTCTATTTCTAGGTCCTTGAAGAATCGCCACACTGTCTTCCACAATGGTTGAACTAATTTACACTCCTACCAACAGTATAAAAGTGTTCCTATTTCTCCACATCCTCTCCAGCATCTGTTGTCTCCAGATTTTTTAATGATCGCCATTCTAACTGGCATGAGGTGGTATCTCAATGTAGTTTTGATTTGCATTTCTCTAATGCAAATCATTAGATTTGCATTAGACCAGTGATGATGAGCATTTTTTCATATGATTGTTGGCTTCATGTATGTCTTCTTTTGTAAAGTGTCTGTTAACATATCCTTCGCCCACTTTTGAATGGGCTTGTTTGTTTTTCTTGTAAATCTGTTTCAGTTCTTTGTAGATTCTGGATATCAGCCCTTTGTCAGATGGGTAGACTGCAAAAATTTTTTCCCATTCTGTTGGTTGCCGATTCACTCTAATGACTGTTTCTTTTGCTGTACAGAAGCTGTGGAGTTTGATTAGGTCCCATTTGTCTATTTTGGCTTTTGTTGCCCATGCTTTTGGTGTTTTGGTCATGAAGTCCTTGCCTATGCCTATGTCCTGAATGGTTTTGCCTAGATTTTCTTCTAGAGTTTTTATGGTATTAGGTCTTATGTTTAAGTCTTTAATCCATCTAGAGTTAATTTTAGTGTAAGGTGTCAGGAAGGGGTCCAGTTTCTGCTTTCTGCACATGGCTAGCCAGTTTTCCCAACATCATTTATTAAACAGGGACTCCTTTCCCCATTGCGTGTTTTAGTCAGGTTTGTCAAAGATCAGATGGTTGTAGATGTGTTGTGTTGCCTTGGAGGCCTCTGTTCTATTCCATTGGTCTATATCTCTGTTTTGGTACCAGTACCATGCTGTTTTGATTACTGTAGCTTTGTAGTATAGTTTGAAGTCCAGTAGTGTGATGCCTCCAGCTTTGTTCTTTTTGCTTAGAATTGACTTGGCTATGCGGGCTCTCTTTTGGTTCCATATGAAGTTTAAGGTGATTTTTTCCAGTTCTGTGAAGAAGGTCATTGGTAGCTTGATAGGGATAGCATTGAATCTGTAAATTACTTTGGGCAGTATGACCATTTTCACGATATTGATTCTTCCTAGCCATGAACATGGAATATTTCTCCATCTGTTTGTGTCCTCTCTTATTTCATTGAGCAGTGGTTTGTAGTTCTCCTTGAAGAGTGGTCTTTATATAGCAGACTATTAGTAACTCAACAAAATTCTGTCTTCTTTTCCACCTGGGTGCTATATTTCACAACCCTCCCTACAGTTACTTAAGTGTGGCCATACAAGTGAGCATAACCAATGGAATGGAGATAGGAGAATTCCCTTGGCCCCTTCATGGGACCCCTCACAAAGAGGGTGACTCATTTACTCAACCACCATGCACTCAAACCCCTTACAGGAGGGAGAGCATGCAGGTGAGCTGGGGTGAGCGCTGTTGGGATCCCGCCCCATTGCAGTGTCTAGATGCGTTAAAATGCTCCTTTAACTTTGCTATTCACGGACGGCTAAGTGTTAACCAACTCAGTGGAGAGTCAGGGTGACAGCTTTTTACACCCTGCCCTCTTGGTACCTGGGTCCTTGTCCCGCTTCCAGGAAGAATCAGGTCACACAGACTTGAAGAATGATGAATGCAGGAATTGAATGATGGAGGTGGCTCTCAGCAAGATGGATTGGGAGCAGGAAAGGGAATGGAGCAGGAAGATCTCCCCCTAGAGTTTGGCCATCCTGTGACCGATCTCCTCCATGACGATTCCCCTGCCGAACTCCTCTCAATGTTCAGATTCTCCACTTCTTTTGTTTGTCGTGATGCTCTGCTGCTCTCCTGCTAGTGGAGCCTGGAGTTTGGGCTTTATATGGACACAGGATAGGGGGGCATGGCAGGCCAAAAGGCAACATTTCAGCATGAAAACAGGAATGCCTGTTCTCCTTTAGGGCCATGGATCCAGGATTGAGGGTGGACCCCTTGCCAGGGACCCTACCCTCCTGCCTCATGTCTGTATCAGAATGTACACAAAAGTGACGTGGGCTTTTTCTCAGAGGAGACTTTAAAGAATGAAAGTTCTTCGTCCATTCATTCCTTCCTCTTCTGTGGCCTGGATAACGGTAAAAACAGGACCCAAGAGGATGAAAGAGCCAGACATGGAAAATTTCTGGGTCCTCCAGTCACTCCATAGAGGAAAGCTGTGCACTCACAAGAAATTACCACCTTTGTCTGTTATGTAACCAGGAAATAGCATCTCTTATATTTGAGTCATATTGTTTTTGAGCATCACAACTAGTAGAGAAAATGGTACATTGAAGAAGAGTGCTATCTTAACAGAAATGAAAATAGTGTACCGCATGAGCTTAGCAATTGAGCACTAGATAGAGGAACATAAATATCGCAATGTGGAAGGAAAGAGACCAGTGAGACATTGTGATGAACATTTAATAAAGCTAAATATCGCAATGTGGAAGGAAAGAGACCAGTGAGACATTGTGATGAACATTTAATAAAGCTATCAGTTGAACTTGGAAGATAAAGCAAGTGCCTATTGACCCTACAGCTCTAAAGAAAGTAGTTGGAAATACCTGGGATCTTGGTGTTTCTTGGTCCTTCTCACTCATAGAAAGATATTACAAGAGCTGAAGTCAGGAAGAAATGGACCAAGAGAATCTGGGTTCTGAAAGGACAGGAAAACCAGCCTGATTCTAGATCCTAAGCACACACAAAAAAGACTAAAGATTTCAAGCAAGGATGATCCATTAAGATTTCTCAGGTTTGTAAAGGGGCTTAGACTAAGGGACTTACTTTTCTACCTTTCCATCCGAGCTTATTTTGTCAGATGCCTTCACAGTAGCTTCCATTCAGTTGAAGAGAGGAGGGAAAACATGGGGGCCAGGAAACAAAAAAATAATAATAATAAAACAGTTTTGAGAATTATACCTAGGAAAGTACTTACAGTGTGGTTACTTAATGAAACTTCCTAGGAGAAAATAAACCAGGTGCCCATATAGATTCTGAAACGTGGCCCAAAATATCACAGACCTGACCAAAACATAAAATAAAAATAAAAAATTGCCACATAAAGTGTTATACAACTGTCAGGACCCCAAACTTGAACAAACCAGGATCTGACTGCAAAAGTTGCTTGCTTCCAGGGAGTGCATACTCACCAATATCCACTTGAGATGTAGCCAGGAAGAATGATGGGCAAAGGAGAACCTCCTAGAGAAAACCAGAGAACAGGACAGTTAGTTCCAGAGATACCAGAGAGCAGATGCTGGGTCCAACCAAGAACCTTTCTGCACTGCCAAAGCAGGGAGTCTTTGCCATGCCCATGGAAACAGGTATCATCATGACCTGAGGCCCCGGATGCATGATCGCATACCTCTGCATTCCTCCTGTTCCAAAAGGGAGATGTTATTGTGGATATCCTGTCTCTACCGAGCACCACACATGGTAAAAAGGAGGGTGCTGGGGGCAGGTAATCTGCTTTTTAGTTTGCACATCTTAGAGCCTAAAGAGCCATACCTGGACCTACTGGAGAAAACTACTACTGAGGGGACTTTGGGTGGTCCCCTCAAGCAAATATATAATGACTAAAAGAGCATAGGGGCTAGTCATCAAAAATTGAATTCTTCTATGCCAAGACCAGCTCTGTCATGGAGACCCCAACCAGGCGGTGCTGAAGGAATTAAGAAACGGACACAAAATAGAGTGCTAAAGTAGGATCAGAATGGGACATCAGGGGGCTGACAGCATTTCCCAGCTGAAAGTCCAGAGCAGGCTCTGACCCACATATTTATTCTCTGTGAACAAGTGATTGTTTTTAATAAGCAGGTGCTCAGTGTTTCTTAATAGAATAAAGATAGACTAAACAGGCAGATAGTGCCGGTTCACTACTAAAATAGAAATAAGCTAGAAAGCACTCTGTGAGTCAGCAATGGGGACAAGGTCATGTATCCTATGTTTCAGGAAGTGGTTTAACTAGTGCATGACTGGTACATATTGCTTACTATTTAGCAGTTTTCTGCCTGGGGATGGCTCGGTGTTCCTTGCCATCGCCTCTCAGCAGACAACATATACTCCAGCACACACACGTCAAGACCTTTTCCCAACGCTTCTGGGCCCATACTCCATAGCCATTCTTACAGGTAGAAGTGACCCTGTGTATAAGAGACAGCCAGTGAAGAGGAAGCAGAAGTGATGGCCCTATAGGCCAAGGCTTTATAACCCTACTTCCTATCCGCTGGCTGTGCATGACTATGACAAAGCCTTAGGGCACAGGGGATCTGTAAATTGAACAAGACCTGGTCGTCAAATCACCACATGGTGCAAAATCATCCACCAGCAAGGAAAACCTGCCTCAGAAACTAGGTAAAAGTATTGAGTTTGAGTTGATATATATTCTGCTTTGCATATCTGTTGCCATAGCTGGTGTTATTTGAACTAATAGAACTAGTGTCTCTAAAACTGCCCCTGTCTCTGGGGCTCCTGGCCATAAGCCTTGTGGATCCACTGACTATCACAGATCAATAGATCCTCACATCCATGGGTTCCGTATCCACATATTCAAACAAGTATGGATGGAAAACATGCCAAAAAAAAAAGGCAATACAATAACAGAAAAATACAAATTTTTAAAATATAACAGCTACCTACATAGCATTTACATTGTATGCGGCATTATAAGTAATCTAGAGTTGTTTCAAGATATACAGGAGAATGTATATAGATTATATGCAAATACTAGGCCATTTATATTGGGAACTTGAACATCTGCAAATTTTGCTGTCCATGGGGGTCCTGGAACCTTTGATACCAAGGAATGACTGCAGTTTATATTTTAGAAAAGCTAATGCAGGCTAAGAACTTAACAAGCATACTCATTCCACAAACAGATCTAATTGGAATACTCTATGTTGGGCATGGGATGAATCACACATGGTATTGTGAGGACACAACTGTGAGTAGAAACTGGATTTTCAGACAAGGAGCTCCAAGAGATTTATTAGGTTATCCAGGAAAAAAAAAAAAAAAAACGCGGCCAGGAGGCGTGGCTCATACCTGTAATCCCAGCACTTTGGCAGGCCAAGGCAGGTGGATCCTGAGGTCAGGAATTTGAGAGCAGCCTGGCCAACATGATAAAACCCTGTCTTTACTAAAACTACAAAAAAAATTGCCTTGCATAGTGATGGGCACCTGTAATCCCAGCTACTTGGGAGGCTGAGGCAGAATAATTGCTTGAAGCGGGGAGGTAGAGGTTTCAGTGAGCCAAGACCACAGCATTGCTCTCCAGCCTGGGCAAAAAGAATGAAACTTCATCTCAAAAACAACAAAAGAAATAAAAACAAAAATAACACAAAGCTGATAGAACTTCTACAGGTTTTTCTCTAATCTCCAAATATGTCCTATGTTTCCCAGTCTCTGAGCCTTGTATATACATATGTAGAAACAAATTCCACAAATGTTTATTAAAGGACTCTGTGCCAGGCACTGTTCTGGAAGCTGAGGGCTACAGCAGGAAACCCAACCAACAATCCCTATCCTCAAGAAACTTCATCTTGGAGTAGAGGGAGATTAACAAACGTAAGTAAAAAATATAGTGTATCAGATGGTCATAGTTGTAGGGAAAAGTAAAGCCAAGAAAAAGGTGAGGGACACAGAATGTAATTTTAAATGGAATGAATGGTCAAAGAAGACATCATTGAAAAGGTGGCATTTGAGCAAAGGTCTGAAGGAAGTGAGGCTGAGCTGTTATTGTCACACCTTTGGGAATAACCACCCCTTATCTACCAGGCAGAAAGGCCAGTCTCAGACACTAGCTCATCAGAAAGCTTTTGCTAACTGCCACAGCCAGATGTGTTCCTTCTCTTTTTTCAAGCCCTTGGAGATCTTTGTTATTCTCTTATATAGTCTGTTCTCAGATTCTGGTTTCCTTATGGAAATACATGTTCTGATTCCCTCTATTGTTTTGAGGGACAACAAACCAATTTGACTAGGATAACCCAAGGTTAATAAGTTGTAGCTCTATTTACCTTAACCCCATACAACCTTTATTACCAGCTGACATATTTTGAAATTGACAATTGACATTTTCTCAACATCATTTCAGCCTTTCCAGTCAAATTACTGTTCACACACCTTTTCCACATAGAAATTCTGCCTTCATGTCTCATATACAAAGGAAACTTAAAAAAAAAAAAAAAAAAAAAAAAAGAAGGTGTAAGCTTTTTAATGAGAAGGACAAAAAGTGTTAATGATATTGCGGAGACCTATGAGAGAGATTGAAGGCAAAAGCAAAGCAAAACCAAACTATTGGAAAACTGCAGTTTCAGCTTGATCTGGGGTTAGCAAAGAGAACTTTTGGAAATAACCTAGCACTGAGTGATTCAATGTTTTGGCTATTCTCAAAAGGAAGGAAAAGGGAAAAATCTAATTTGACTGGGTGCTTTTGTCAGACTATCTTTTTTTTTTTGAGACGGAGTTTTGCTCTTGTTACCCAGGCTGGAGTGTAATGGCGCGATCTCGGCTCACCGCAACCTCCACCTCCTGGGTTCAAGTAATTCTCCTGCCTCAGCCTCCTGAGTAACTGGGACTACAGGCACGTACCACCATGCCCAGCTAATTTTTGTATTTTTAGTAGAGACGGGGTTTCAAGACTATCTTACCAAATATGTACTACCACAACCCCAAGTGATCATAAAGGAAAGCTTAATAAATACTGATTATAGATCTGAGAGTTCCCAATACTGTTCAAAGAATCCAGTTATCTATATCTATCTTCAACTTTTTTTTCAACAAAAATCTATGGAAATGCTTTAGGGACTATGAGTTTCACTTAGTAGCCATTTTAAACTTGTAGATCCTTTCTTCCTTTTAATAACATTCTTCATTCCACTTAGAAAATCATAATCCTGAAAGAAGCATAATAAAGTACAGATCTCTTTAAAGAATAAATGTGTTTGTAATTTAATGAGATGTTAAATACATTTCTAAATGTTTCACTTAAAAGAATTTTGTAAAAAAAAAAATGGTTAAAATTAAAACAGTTTGGGACAAACCATGCATCCATGTCCACTTGGGAGGTAAAGAGTATTATGTGTGTTACTGAAAGCTGAAAGTAACTTCCTGTACTTTATTTGGAAACATTTCAAGAATGTAATTCTTATACCATATAGAAGGATTATTCATAAAAACAAAATGACCTTTGGAACCAAAAGCATTTTCTTTAAGGATATACAAGTAACAGACCAGATTGAACCTCAAAAATAGGAACTTATTTCTTTTTAGTATGGCCACAGAAAAATCATTTTTGTCACACTTAGTTTCTTGCTTATAATAAGACCATTGGCTTTGGGGTTTGTATTTTTCTTTTTAAGGAAAATAGAGAAAGCACAGGATTATAAAACTCTATTTATATAACACTTTTCTATCAAGGGGTTCCAAATTATTTATAAAATATTCGCTCATTTAATTCTCACAGCTCCCAAGCAGGTTCAGAAATGGCATGTGGTATTTGTGATGGGCTTTGTCTCAGTTTCTGCTGGGGAACATGAGTCACTGCTACTCTTGAAGCAGAAATGAAGCTATAATTTCCAGACATCCGGTCAAGGCATTAACCTGACCTCATTCCAACTCTCCAAGTTCAGCAGTTGTGTTCCAATTTTGGTTTTATTTATATTTCTCTAAGATCTGGCAGTGAACTGTCATAAATCATGCCTTCATGCAGGACTTGATGAGATGAGAAGCAGGAAGGAAGACTTTTAGTAGATATCGGCTTTTGTTTCTATTTTAAGGGAAGTTAACATTTACTGTGCTTTATTCTCAGCACATCAGTTACTCTCCCAATGAGTAACTCCTTTGTATCTTGACGTGTGTAGAGCTCAAGTGGACTTATAAAAAGTTGAACATATTTATTTTTTAATAGATAACAATGCATTGATAATGTTCAAAATTCAAGATGTTCAAAGGATATACAATTTTAAAAACCCCCTCCTATTCCTCTTCTCCAGTCACCCAATTCCTTTTGCAGAGGCAAGCAGTGTTAGTAGCTTCTTACAAAGATATTCTACACTAATCCAAGAAGATAACAGACATAAATATATAGGTGTATACATAATACATAAATATGTTAATTATACTTATATATCCCTATATACTAATGTATATCTAGATATATATATTTTCCTTCTCCTTTTTTCATAAATTATAACAAACTATACACACAGTTTTACCACTTGCTTTCTTCACTTAAGATGTCTATGATAATCCGTAGCAAAATCTAAAAACCTTCTTCATTCCATTTTACAGCTGCATGTTCTTCCATTACCATAGATATACCAGATTTCCTTAACCAGTCTTCTAATGATATTAGATTATTTCAAATCTTATGCTGTTATAAACATTGCTGCAAGAAAGAACCTGATAGAAAGTTGTTTCACATATGTCAAGTAGGATAAGTTCTCAGAAATAGAATTTCTTGGCCAAAGAGGATATGTACTTTCTTTTATAGATATGTTTCAATTTGCCCTCCATAGAGGTTTTGTCAGTTCACACTCCCACCAGAAATGTATGAAAATTCCTATTTCGCTACTCCCTTGCCAACATATGGTATCATCAAGCTATTTAACTCAGAGACAAAATAGACTGAATAATGAGTTTTCCAATTCTTGAAAAAGATATCTGATATATCAAATGATTTGTGTTTTCACAGATCTACAAGTTTAAAATAATTTGTACATTATCTTCAGAAAACCCACAATTTTTAGAACATTATTTAAAAGTGCTTAAAAGTATGGATCATTTCCCATTAGTTATGACCATTGCTTTGCCAAAACAATTCTGTGTGGCATATTTCTAAACTTCAGCCAGCCGATAGGTTGTTTCAATAAATAATTGATACTGAACGTTTCCAGTGCTACCAAAGAACCTGAACAGTATTGAAGCTTCTTAGACTGTGATTTGGTCACTATCAAGAAAGTTTGAAAATAATTATTTTCTATGTTGTTTTTAAA
This sequence comes from Alouatta palliata, assembly GCA_004027835.1. Lineage (NCBI taxonomy): Eukaryota > Metazoa > Chordata > Mammalia > Primates > Atelidae > Alouatta > Alouatta palliata. The sequence goes on from PVKV010036994.1 coordinate 9,190, forward strand.
AGTATGTATCTATAGCAGAGGTATCCGATTCAAAAAGATGTGTGGGTTGATGTTTGTGATATTGTGGGTTGAGCTAGAGAGTTCTGCCAAGTGAGAAATTAGGTTTTGTGAGATGTTTAAATGTATGTTGCATGTGCCAGCACAGCTATTCTACTACACATTATTTACATAGCATTTATAAAGGCATAATCAAGACATCTGATATTACAAATGAGGACTTGTACTCAACTATAAATTATGTCACAGATGTCTCGTAATAGTTCTTTCCACTTTCAGCAATTACAGGAAATGCTCAAGATTTTGTTATATACATACATGTACATGTATGCCCAGAGCTTTGCTGCTCTCCATAGAGAGTAGTGTTTTGACAAAGTTCTAAAGTATTAGACCTTATTCAGTTATGTAAAACTATTTGATTAATATTGCAATCTCAACTTCTGCATTTATGAAAAAGTATTCATAACCTTCTCTTGTGAATCTTTGTTCTTACAAATGAGGTTCTTTGAGAAAACATTTTTGTTATGTTCAACTGGAATGATTAAAACCCTATCTAAATTAGTATCAGTAGACAATTCATATGGTATAAACACTGCTTCGTACCCTTTGAACACAAGACACTATTTTATACTATTTGACTTGGCTACTAAGAGAAAATGGTTCTTTTTCAAAATTATCTTTTAATTAGCAAAAATTATATATGTTGATCATATACGAAATGTTTTGAGAAATGGCTCATTCAAGCTAATTAACACATGTGTTACCTCGCGTGCTTATTTTTTGTAGTAACATCTATTGTCTCAGCAATTTTCAAGAACACAATACATTGTTATTACCTATAGTCATCACATTGTACAATAGATCTCTTGAACTTCTAACTGAAATTTTGTATCTTTTGACCAACATCTCTCCATCCACCCACCCCAACCCACCCCCAGCCTCTAGTAACTACCATTCTACTCTCTGCTTTATTAATTCAACTTTTTTAGATTCCACATGTAAGTGAGAGCATGCAATATTTGTCTTTTTGTGCCTTCCTTATTTCACTTAATATAATATCTTCCAGAAAAATGGTTCTCTGATACGCTTAAGAAAAGTGTCCTTAAAAGTATTGCCTTGTGCCATTACTAATTCATTTCAGTTAGCCAGGATTTAATAACTGTGATTAACAAAATGTGGTTTCAGAAGAAATCTAGTTTCTACCATCTGTTTGAAGTCAGACAGTCCCTTTGTTAAACCTAAGATTAAGAAATATTTTATACTTGATATACTACTGTATTTAATAATGACTATGAATTGTTATTTATATTATGAATTATTATTTTCCTCTGGCAAATTTTTGCAGAGGCACTTCCCTCTAGCTGAGTATTTCTCCACTATGAGAACCTCCAAAGTATCATCACGGCATTCTCCAGATTGCAGTTTGTTCCTCGTGGTGATGACATCTATTATTACTAAATGCTATAAAATAAAAAAACATAATAAACCTTTAAACATCCTTTACTTCAAATGGGACAGTTTTAGAGCTTTCAAATTCTTACCAAATCAGCATTGGCTCATACTTGTTCTAATAGGTTTTATTTTTTTTCAGGTATAGTGAGGCCAGCAGATCAGGAGACAGCTGCCATTGAAACGATAGTTTATTATACTCATGGACCCCAAGAGAGGGAGTACCTATTAGGCTATAAGCAGGAAGCACAGGGGAATCACCAAGACTCTGGCTTGGTGGGTTTGTATTTGAAAAGCAACCCCAGGGAGGAGGATTCTTCCAGAAGGGAGTTGGGCAAACAGGGAAGCAGGAAGCAGAGCTAAGATGATTCAGGCTTGTTATGTGGTTGTCCAGAATACATAACATGTCTGAGGTGCATGCAAGGTGGAAGTTGAAGCATCAAGTTTACAGAAACTTGGTAAAGACATCAGTTTATAGAAAGATGTAAATGTGCTGACATAGTTTTAGGAGAGCACCACTAGCTCTTTGCTATGGCTGTTTGACCATTGTGGCATTATCAGCTACTCTTAGTGCTTTTACATACAATTATATATGTATGTGTAATTGAAAAAAATTACATTTTGACATCATATCATTCATTCCATAATGAATCCTTAATCAAAACCAGGTAGCTTAAGGTACACTGATATTAGAATACCATGTTAATATTAAGTATTATAATGATATTTCAGCAAATTCTCTCGAAGAAATTTTTTTACCAGATTTATAAATTGCTCAAATCTGGTTTTTAAATACTATGTAATATTTTAACATGGGCCTAGTATTTAAAAAAAAAACACTTAAAAGAATTACTGTGACAATGTTTTCTACTTTTACTTTTTCTTTATTGGTAATATAGTTAACCCATACACATGATATGTTAAAGGTAGGGAAGGGCTTATAAATAGGAGTCTGAAACCTCACTTAGCTCATTATCTAGAGAAAAACGTATTTGTTTAGAAACAAAAATTATTTTTAAGAAAGTAAATGTGTTGCTTTTTTAAGTGCAAAATTCACGAATCCCAAACATCAAAACATGAAAGAAGTCTTTGTCTATTTTTTATGCAATAACAGAAAGAGTAATTTTCATCTACATTTTAATATGCATTTGGTCCCCAAATCAAGCTCAATACAATATGTCAGCAAATTTTGTTGCCCTTAAATTAAGTAGCACTTGTTACTTGCTAAATAGGAAAAGTGAAAATTTTGTTTGTCCAAATTAACAAAGGCTGAATTTAAAATTAATTTTGTAACATATAAACTTCAATATTATGATCTAAAATAAGCTATTTAACATTGAAAACACTACTTAAGTAATGCAAACCAGGTGATTTGTACCAAAACTCCCATTTAAGACAACTAAATCTGCATTAAAAATAATATTTTCTTTAAAATATCAAAAAGCAAACATGATGAGAATTACTGGATGGAGTCCAAAAGATGAAAATCCAGAGAGATAAACCCAAAGTCTGTAGCTACTTTTGTTCTGGAGGCATTTTCTGACCAAAAATGAGAGCTAAAGGGTTAAGCGGCCATTTTGTCAGCCCCACAGGGATTGCCAGGGTGGAGACTCTGGTCAGCCAGCCTATGCTTTGGGTTGGGATGCAGTATGACTACTTTACACCTCTCTGTTGATGAGGGTCTTACTCTTTTAAACAGTACCATTGACTTCTAATCAATTTGTTTCGATAAACACGAAAGAAAGTAATCAACCTGACACTAGCCCTAGTAACCGACACCTTACTGGCCCTCTTACTACTAATAACAGCATTTTGGATCCCACAACTTAATATCCGTGTAGAAAAATCCAGCCCCATCCATGCAGATTTGACCCAATAACCTCCGCCCACCTCCCCTTTTCCGTAACACTCTTCCTAGTCGCCATGACATTCCTCCTCTTCGACTTAGAGATCCATCTGCTACTACCCCTGCCGTGAGCCCTTCAAACAACCAATTTGACTCTAATAATCAGTACAGCTCTTATATTAGTTACCATTTTAATCCTGGGCTCAGCCTACGAATGAGCCCAAAAAGGATTAGACTGGGCCTAATTGGTGAACAGTTTAAGTTAAAATAATGATTTTAACTCATTAAGTTATGGTAGGCCATAATTACCAAATGCCCTCTATTTATATTAACATTATATTAGCATTTACCATATCATTACTAGGAGTGTTAGTCGATCATTCCCACCTAATATCATCCCTATTATACCTAGAAGGTAGAAAGCTATCAATATTTATCATAAATACTCTTATAACTTTATACATTTCACTCTAGCATCTGTAATACCCATTATCCTCCTAGTATTTGCTGCCTGCAAAGCAGCAGTGGGCTTTGCCTTACTAGTTTCTATCTCTAGTACACATAGCCTAGATTACATACAAAATCAAAACTTACTTCAGTGCTAAAAACTATTATTCCAACAATTATACTGTTACCAATAACATGGTTCTCTAAAAATTCTATAATCTGAATCCACATGGTTACCCACAGCCTACTCATCAGCCTCATCAGCCTACTATTTTTTAACCAACTCAATGATAACTTATCAAACTTCTCATTAATCTTCTCTACTGACATCACCCCTTCTAATCTTAACAACCTGACTGCTACCTCTTGTAATTCTAGCAAGTCAATATCAACTGTCTAATGAGGCATTCTCACAAAAAAAGCTCATATTTTTATGCTGATCTCCCTACAGTCTTTTTTAATCATAACATTTACAGTCACAGAACTAATTATATTCTATATCCTCTTTGAAGCCACGCTAGTTCCTACCCTAATTATCATCACCCACTGAGGTAATCAAACAGAACACCTTAACGTAGACTCATACTTCTAATTTTGCATGCTAGTAGGATCCTTACCTCTACTCCTAGCACTTGTTTATATTCAAAATACTTCAGGTTCACTAAAGTGAACCCATTTACCCCACATTCCTTTGTCTTTAATTCTCTCTGACTCTATTCTTTTTACATTATCTCTTTCCCCAGTTTCCTTCTTTCCTGTTATTAATATTAGGCTTTGTAGTCTGATGGCCACCAATGCATTCAGCCATGCTGGCAGTTATTCCTGTACTTCACACATCGAAACAACAAAGCATAATATTCCAACCATTGAGTCAAGGCCTATTCTGAATCTTAGTGGCCGACCTATTTACACTCACATGAATTTGGGAACAGCCAGTCAAATACCCTTTTATCACCATCACACAGACAGCATCTATTATGTACTTCTCTACCATCCTCACTCTTATATCACTCACCAGCCTAATTGAAAATAAACTACTCAAATGAAGATGCCCTTGTAGTATAATTCAATTCTCTGGTCTTATAAACCAGAAATGTAGGATCCCTCCCCAGGATAACTCAGGGAAAAAGCATCCCACTTCACCGTCAACACCCAAAGCTGAAATTCTAATTAAACTATTCCCTGAATTCTTTCTCAGTATATACGTTGACTACCATGTCAGTATTAACCAACTAGCATTATTATAATAGTGCTTTTACGTACTTTGTGCATTACTGCTAGTTCCCATGAATATATAGTACCATAAATGTTTAACCATACATAGTACATTCATGTATAACAATACATTAAAAATCCAGTCCACGTGCATATGAGCATGTACTAATATTCCTTAATCAACTGTCGCACATCCACTATCATTAACCATACAATAAAACCTACCCTACATGGATATTGATCAGTACTGTAAATGCTTACAATTACATAGCACGTATACTTGTTCATTCAACATAGCACATTTCAGTCAAGACATCCCTCGTCAACATGGATATCTCCTACCAGTTTTTGGTCCCTTAATCTACCAACCTCCAAGAAATCATCATCCTGCTCGGGAGTGCTACCCTCCTCACTCCAGGCCCATAACGCTTGGGGGTGACTATACTGAAACTATACCAGACATCTGGTTCTTACTTCAGGGCCATAATACTAAGACTGCCCACATGTTCCCCTTGAATAAGACATCTCGATGGACTAATAACTACCACCCTATTAACCAGTCACCAGTAAGAGGGAGCACTGTTATGCATTTGGTATATTTTTTTTTAATAATTTTTTATTGCATTTTAGGTTTGGGGGTACATGTGAAGAACATGCAAGATTGTTGCATAGGTACACACAAGGCAGTGTGATTTGCTGCCTTCCTCCCCATCACCTATATCTGGCATTTCTCCCCATGCTATCCCTCCCCAACTCCCCACCCCCCACTGTCCCTCCCCTTTTTCCCCCCAACAGACCCCAGTGTGAGATGCTCCCCTCCCTGTGTCCATGTGTTCGCATTGTTCAACACCCGCCTATGAGTGAGAATATGCAGTGTTTGATTTTCTGTTCTTGTGTCAGTTTGCTGAGAATGATGGTTTCCAGGTTCATCCATGTCCCTACAAAGGACGTGAACTCATTGTTTTTGATGGCTGCATAATATTCCATGGTATATATGTGCCACATTTTCCCTGTCCAGTCTATCACTGATGGGCATTTGGGTTGGTTCCAGGTCTTTGCTATTGTAAACTGTGCTGC
>PVKV010036995.1:0-15216 GCA_004027835.1 Alouatta palliata
ACCACCATCACCACCACCATCATCACCACCATCATCACCAACACCATCATCACCACCATCGTCACCACCATCACTACCATCGTCACCACTGTCACCATCACTATCACCACCATCATCACCATCACCCCCACCACCACCATCACCATCACCCCCACCATCATCACCTTCACCACCACCATTATCACCACCATCACCACCATCACCACCATCATCATGACCATCTTTACCATCACCATCATCATCATCATCATCACCATCCTGGATGAATTTCCAGCTCCTTCTCTACTAGCTGCATGGTTTCAGGTGGGCCACTGAAACTTTCAGTGCCTTGATTTCCTCCTCTGTAGGTGAAGGTGACAGTGCTTCCATTCCCAGGAATCTGAGGATTACAGTGGCTAACCTGTGCCCATGATGTGACGGTGCACATGGGTCGTCACTTTGTTGTGCCAGGAATATGCACAGAGTGTCACCTCATTTGGCCTTCTCTAGGACCCGGGGCGGAAGGATTCCTATCCCTATTCTACAGATGGAGAAACAGGTTTGGGTAACACAGGATTCTGCCAAGACCTCAGAGAGGTCAGTGGAGGAGCCAGGAGAATGCCCGGAACTACCTGTGGCTGGACTGTGCCTCTTCCTGACTCTCTTTTTTGGGGAACTACCCTCCCTATCAGCAATTTTCACTGCCAAGCACACAGTTGTGCTGCTGGGACAGGTGTGGCTGGCACTTGGCTCCAGAACTTCCCCAGCTTCCTGGGGGCTGTCACGTGTGGCAGCTACAGCTGAGAGTCCCTGAGCGAGCTGAGTTGAGACAGAGGCCACTGATCCCTTTCAGGGGCTCCTGTGGGGCCTGGCACTGGGTAACTGTCCTGGTCAGCCAGAACCTGGGCCAGCGGTTCCTGTGTGGGAAAGGGGGTAACTCCAGCCTCCAGCCCTGGAGAGGGGGTGGCTCCCTCAGGAACCTCCCCACAGGGAGGTTAGGGGCAAGATGGCTGCCACCGGGCCCAGCTGCTCCGGGCAACACGTTTTGCAAGCAAGAGTCTGGGAACAGAACATATGAGCTGGTGCACAGATGTGGTATGCCAGGCTGGGTACCTGGGCAGCTGTGGTGCAGGGTGTGGTGCTGCTGTGATATCTGCCACAGGCGTGGCCCAGCCAGCCCCAGGGGATCCTGCAGTGACTCACAGGCATGGACCAGCCAGCCCCAGGGATCCTGCAGTGACTCACAGACGTGGCCCAGCCAGCCCCAGGGGATCCTGCAGTGACTCACAGGTGTGGCCCAGCCAGCCCCAGGGGATCCTGCAGTGACTCACAGGCGTGGCCCAGCCAGCCCCAGGGGATCCTGCAGTGACTCACAGACGTGGCCCAGCCAGCCCCAGGGGATCCTGCAGTGACTCACAGGCGTGGACCAGCCAGCCCCAGGGGATCCTGCAGTGACTCACAGGCGTGGACCAGCCAGCCCCAGGGATCCTGCAGTGACTCACAGACGTGGCCCAGCCAGCCCCAGGGGATCCTGCAGTGACTCTTCTGTCCCCCACATCTGGTTTTAGCCACAACACTCACCAGGTGACCTCCCTGCAAAAAAACTAGAAAAATTTCTCACTGAATGTGACCCTCCCTGGGCCACTCTCCATGTCCTCACTGGCTGTGTTATCTCCACTCTACAGAAGGGGACACTGAGGCTCAGAGAGGTCCGGCAGCTGGCCCAGGCCACACAGCAAGCCCTCACTGGGATGGGCCAGCCTCTACTCCCGGAGTGTGTGTCCAGAACTTGGGCAGCCATGGAACACCGCTCTGCCAATGTTTCCGGAAGGCGGCGATGCGGCAGCAGGCCTGTGCCCGCACCATGGGCAGTGGGAGGAGAAGAGACATAGGTCTTGGGGCCAGGCTGGGCTGTGCCCACTCCCGAGTGTGAACCCACCCTGGCCTCCCTGCAGCCTCCCCTCCCTGATTCGCGGTGAATTCTGCAAACATTTCCTGCTCACCTGTGTGACGAGCACCTCAAGAGAAAATGATCAGGGGCTTAGGTGGGTGGGGACAGCAATCCACAGTCGCCTGCAGAGGCAGAAGCCAGGTGCATGGGCTGCCGTTGGGCGGGGGGCAGAGAGGCCATTCTGGAGGAGGAATTTCCAGCTGGTGGGGAAGCCCCGGCCTGTCTAGAGACGGCTCACAGCCTGTCCAGCCAGGGTCACAGGGACCAGGAGAGGGACCTGGATTCCAGGCTCAGGCCCACAGTGTTCAAGAGGTCACCCTGCTCTCAGGCCTCAGTTCACTTATGTTGAAATGTGGTGGCCAGGCGCGGCGGCTCACACCTGTAATCCCAGCACTTTGGGAGGCCAAGGCAGGTAGATCACGAGGTCAGGAGTTCGAGACCAGCCTGGCCAACATAGTAAAACTCAGTCTCTACTAAAACAATACAAAAATTAGCGGGCCTGGTGGTGGGCGCCTGTAACCCCAGCTACTCAGGAGACTGAGGCAGGAGAATTGCTTGAACCCAGGAGGTGGACGTTTCAGTGAGTGGAGATCACGCCACCGCACAGCAGCCCAGGTGACAGTGTCAGACTCCGTCCCCCCCAAAAAAAGAAAGAAAAGTGGGGTTGGATGAAATTTGCCCCTTACGTTTTTAAACACACGTGTCACACGTATCTGTAACCATCCCTCCTCCCTGTTGCCAAACTTTTTTTGTGTGTGGAAGTTCAATATTCAATTATTCCAAACAGCACTGGCCAGGAATACATCAACAGAGCAGGCGGAGTTGGGGGATCTACGGAAAGGGGTTTTTCTCAGCCACCTGCTACGGCAGCCAGGGAGGGGCCCACATAACCACGATTCTCTAGGGAACCCTGCTTGAGAATGTAGGGGCTGGGCAGGATTCGGGAGACCCATCCAGCACCCGGGACCTGTGCTCTGGGGCTGGAGTCCCGCTTTACCGCTCAGTAAAAGCTGCACGCGGCTCACCGGGCACTCTCAGAGGACGGCGTGGGGCGCTGGTGCGTAGGTGTCTGGAGGGCCTGCCCGGCTTCTCAGGCGGGACGCCACGGCGCTGAGCCCCTAACTGTGTTGGGGGGGAGGCCTCAACGCCCCTTCCCAACCTGCATTTCACAGATCGCCAGCCTGGGAGAGGTCCCGAGAAAGGAGCGTTCTGTGTCAGACTGTTTGGGGAACGCCAAACACAATCACGAGGTCAGGAGTTAGAGATCAGCCTCCCCTCCCCACTCCTTGGTGTCCATCCTGTGTGGGGGCAGATGCGTCATGTGTGTGGGCGGGTCCGTCATGCATGTGGGCGGGTCTGTCGTGTGTGTGGGCGGGTCATGTGTGTGGGCGGGTCCGTCATGCATGTGGGCGGGTCCCATCGACAGAAACCCATCACTGTACTTGACCCAGCTTCCTGGAGGTGTCTGACTTGAGTCCCTTGTGTAGACGATGGGCCGAGGCAGTGGAGGTCACCAAGCTCCCGGCTCTGGGGCCCCCCTCACTCCCTCCCCGTTTCGCCTCCACTCTGGCCCCTCTGGACCCGACTCTCCCTCTCCCTGCAGGCCAGGCGTGCTCACTACCCTCCCGAAACTGCATGCCAAGGCCCTGCTGAGCTAATGCCGCCGTCCAAAACGCTTAATACTTCTCAAAGCACGGTCCACATTTTCATCGTCACTCAGGCTGGACTGCAATGGTGCTGTCCCGGTTCACTGTAACCTCCGACCCAGGTTCAAGCGATTCTCCCGCCTCAGCCTCCCGAGTAGCCTGGATAACAGAGGCTCCATCATGCCTATTTTTTTGTGTTTTTAGTAGCTATGGGGTTTCTGTGTTGCCCAGGCTGGTCTTGAACTCCTGGACTCAAGCGATTCTCCCACCTCAGCCTCCCAAAGTGCTGGGGTGACAGGTGTGAGCCACACGCCCACACATTTTCATTTTCTGTAGGCCCTGCAGGTGATATAGCTGGCCCGTCTCTGTGCCTCAGTTTCCTCTCCTGAAAAGGGGAGGGGTTAGTGAAAAGGACAGCTGCCTCTCAGGGCACTGAGTGAAGACTCGCCGACTGCTGAGAACAGGGGCCTTGCCGCCAGACCCTACCCAGGGCAGCCATACTCCTGAGAGGCCTCATGGGATCAGAGGAGCGGAAGCCACACGGAAGCCCACCCCTCGTGGCCAGCCCGACGTTCCCTCTGATTAGCCGAAGAACCGCTTCCTTCTGTGGGCCGGCGGCCTGTGGGCAGGGTGGGGGTCTGTCCCTCACCCCTAAGGGTCTAGCCCATCTCTCCTCTGAGGAGGGTACCCAATGCCCACTCCAGATGCCTGGGCTGCCTGGAAGAAGACAGGTTCCCATGCCACCCTGGAAACATTTGCCTGGTGGGCCCATCCGGCCCTCATCTGCCATGCCAGGCACAGACCGAGTAATTTCACTTCCCAGTCCCTGGGTGGGTGGCGGCAGGCGCAGTGGCGGAATGTTCCGACACCCACACACCGCACACTTCCGCTCGGGGCAGCTGGGCAGGGCGGCCTCTGAGAGCCTGAGCCCCTCAGAGTCTAAGGAGCATGGCCAGGGCCCAGCTGCTGGCATCTGGGGATGGCTGGGGACAGCGCCTCAGCTCTCACAGCCTGGGCTGCTACTGAGCCCCGGGGGGAGGCCCCCAGAGTGAAGGACACTCAACAGCCCTCTGAGCCTCCCCGCCACACGCTGTGGGTGGTGGGCCGGCCCCGGGAGCTCTCAACTCCTTGATTCAGGCTGTGGGGGTGGGCCGGGCCCCAGAAGCTCCAGGCCCTCATCTGTGAAACCCTCCTTGGGCCTCGAGACAGGGAAGGGTTGTGATTTGCAGAGCAAGCGGCGCCTCTGAACACGCCTTCCAGGCCATGGCGGGTGGGGAGAGGCAGGACGCTTCCAGAAGCAGGGGCCTGGCTTGAGGCTGCGTCCTTTGCAGGATGGCCCTGGTGGTCCCGGCTCTTCTGGCAAATCCCTGCATCCTCAGGTCTCCCTGCTGGATGGAGGGCCGTGTGGGACCGAGGGAAACCCTCCTGTGGGTCCAGGGCCGGGGTCCCAGTGGGATGGTCTTGTATCTGCTGGGGCTGCTCTGCGGGACCCCGAGAGGGGACTTGGAGAGGGAGCTTTGGAGCCACAGCCTCAGGACTGGGTTTTGCTCACATTGGAAGGTTTGTGAAGCCTGGAGGTCAGGGGACAGGCAAGGCCACAGGACGCACCTGTGTGGTGAAACCTCTCCTTGAACCACCACAAGGCCTCGTCAGAGGGAGTTCACTCTTGGCGGAGAGAAAGGAGAAACATCTCACACGACCGATGGGGAAGGAACAGGAGTGAGCAGCTGTGCCCACCTGGCCAACGAGGAGACTGAGGTTCAGAGAGGAACCCAGGCAGCCAGTGGGCAGCAGTCTGGCCCCCAGCGTTGTGATGCTTCCCTGCCTGGGTCCTGGTTAGGGGCTTAGTCTAGCGGGACTCCCTGATAGCCGAGGGACCATGCTGTCCCACAGGGCACCCTGGACAGCAGCTGCTGGCCACTCCCCACTCCCACCCCTGTGGGAAGCAGAGTCCAGGGCCAAGCCAGGGCTGATCTCGTGGGGCACGGGACTGCATGGAGCTGAGAACATGGCCAAGGTCCCCGGCTCCCGCGGACCCAGGCCGAGGCCCCAGAGGCTCCTCTGTGCCCCTCACCCCAGGTCACTCCCTGAGCCCACCATGCCCCCGGGTCAGAGTTGAGGCTCTTGGACAACCTCCTTTCCTGGAAGCTGAGAGTGCCCCTGGGTTACGTGGTGCAGCCTTCCTGGCGGGTGGGCCAGGGTGGGGATGGTCACGCGCTCAGCAGGCCAGCCCACGTTTCCGGGCCGAGCGGCTGGGAAACTCCCGGGGCCGGGCCCTCCCCGCCCAGTCTCCCCTCCTGCTTTTCAGGGCTGGCCTGGCTGGACCACACCTGGGCCGTGGCCACCTGTGCCCCTTTTCTCAGCCTCTTCTTGCTCGAGCCTCCTGGGACACTCCAGCACCCCAAGACATGAGTGAGGGCCGGCAGACTCCCCCTGCAAAGAGGTCCCCGGTGCAGAAGCCCTCAGAGACATCAGCCCTTCCTCCTGGTGCAGAGGGGAGACAGAACCCCTGTGCTGAGGACGCCTCTTCCAGCCCCACAGTCGGGCTGGGTTTTGGCAGCTGGGAGGCTGGATAAGGCCGAGGGCACCAGGCCCTTGGGCAGCCCAGTGGGCACAGCCCAGAAGAGGGAGGCACATGGCTGGCCAGGAGCAGCGCAGGGACCCCATACCAGGCAGGCACCCTCCATCCTCCTCATGCCCCCCGGGCCTTCCCTTCCTTGGCTGGGCTTCCTCGGTGCAATCAAAGAACTCCCGGCATCTCCAGCTCCTGGGCCAGGGGACCTGGACCCCACCCCCATGTATCCCCAGAAACTGAAGGGATGCTGTGGAAGGGGGCTGGACTTAGACTTCTTGCCCCCTAGGCAGGTGTGAGGCTCCTCAGAAGCCTGGCAGGGTTTCCAAGGGTGGGCTGCTCTGAGCTCAACTGCACAGAGCCCTGACTTCTGGCTCTGGGACCAGAGTGGGAGACATTGCCAGGGAAGAAGAGATAGGGTAGAAAGTGGGGGGCTGGGGGCAGTGAGGGTAGAAAGCAGGGTGCCAGGGGGAGGGTAGAAAGTGGGGTGTCGGGGGGAGAGTAGAAAGTGAGGGGCTGGGGGCAGCAAGGGTAGAAAGCGGGGGCCGGGGAGCAGCGGGGGTAGAAAGCGGGGAGCCAAGGTGGGGAGTCAGGTGGGGCCGGCCCAGGAGGCATGTGCGCCCGCATGGGACCCAGCGGGGGTAGGACTGTCTCTCCAAGCCAGGGGTCCTGGCTTTGCCCTTGGATCAGCTCACACTCCTGGGAGTGGCCAGGCTGCAGGGGTCGAAGGTGATCACAGACTCCAGCAGGTTCCTGAAACCCAGAATCCCCCGTCTGGGACGGGCCTGGAGCGTGGCCACCACCCTAAGCCCCCAAACATACTCATCCAGCCACCTTTGAGGGTGGGGCCCAGGTAGAGAGGGGCTCCCTGCTTTCTTGTGGGCCCCGTGTTTCCGTGGGGTCACCCAAAACCCAGCGATTTTTCGGCTTCTCTCTAGGCCTTGGGGCGGTGCGTACCTGCAGGAGCCCTGTGGAGCCCTCCCGTCCTGCCTCTCCCCAGCTCCCACAGACCTCACTCCCTCCCTCCCACTGCAGCCCTGCCGCCACCATGGCTGCCTGGCTCCATCATCCTCCTCTGGTCAGACCCCATCCTTGTCCACACCCCGTCCTTCCACCCTCTGTGCTCTGGGCCCTGGGCCCCTGCTTGGTCCGCTTCATGCCCCTTAATCGTGGGGTGTCTCACACGCTCCTGTGGTTCTCACAGCCTCCTTGGGGCCGAGCGGTCCCAGATGCCCACCCCTGCCAGGAGACCCCGAAAATCCTCCACCTCCCCTTGTCTGTGGGTCCCCATCAGCTTGGGGTCCTTGGGCTGGGTTGCCTCTGCCCCACGGGCTGCCCCTGCTCTGCCTGCCCCACCCTGCTCTTTCCCTGGCGATTGAAGCTTTGGAGTGCCATAGGCTGGAGTCACTGAACAGTCCCTCCCATAAAACTGCCAGATTCCCAGGGAAGCAACAAGGCCCCTGTGTGGGCGTGGGTGAGGGGCACAGGGGGGGCGCAGGGAGGGGCCACCTTTGCCAGGAATCTCTCATCCGCCCTGGGGCTTCATGCTCCTCACTATGGAGGTGGAAGCTGGAGGTCAGCGTTTCCACAGAGCGCAGCACCCCTTCGCCTTCTGGGTAACCAGACCTTGAAAATCACCAGGAACCTTCCCGAGTGTGGTGGCGTCGGCTGTTAGCCCAGGGCCCTGGCGAGAGGATGGTGGCCGCTGTGGCCAGGTCTCAGCCACTGGCCCATGGAGGCCGGGGATTGGCTAAGGGAGCTGCTCCCAGCTGCCATTTTACTTCTTCATATTTTTCTATCATAAGGTATTTTTTCTCCGCTTAAAATTTCTCCCCAGGTGGCTCCTGTGCTTTTGGGGTGTGCGTAGGTGAAGACAGAGCCAGCACCCCTGGGGCAGGTGAGACCAGGAAGGCCATGGGCAGGCAGGGGCAGCGCCCGTTGGGTGCCCCGAGATGAGCACATGGAGGGTCGGTGGCTGCTGGTCCTGGGAGCAAGTATGGAGGAGAGCCCACGGGAAAGCGTGGACCCCAGTGGGAAATCAGGGCCACACTCTGGGAAATCAAGACTGTGCCACACACCGGGAGGGACATCAGGGCGGTGACACGCACCGGTTCAGATGCTTCCAGTGTCCACTGGGTGCCCCGTCCACCCCGGGAGAAGGTGGGAACTCAAGGGCACCCTCAGCAAGGTGCTGTGTCCACACCAGGGGGTGGCTTCTGATGGAGGAGGGGGATTTGCAGGAGGAGGGGAGAACCCCAGGAAGAAGGAAAGGCCCCAAGGCCCATTACAGGACCACCCTGCTGGACTGAGGTACAGGGCAGGGGGTGCGTGTGGCTGACACGGAGCTTGGATTTCATCCCGTAGATTCGACCTGTGCAGACCAGGCCTGTGTGTGCCTAAGAATCAGCCTGGGATCCCTCCAACGCATGCCGAAGTCCTAAAGGCCGGTGGAAGCAGCTGAACCTTTACTGACACGGCAGAAGGGAGCAGGAGGAATCCACACAGCGACGGGCTAAGATCCCAAACCCCAGTCATCACTGTGATGTAGTGAGGGAACACGGCGCAAGTCCCACCAACAATTCCAAAAGAAAGCTTCGTACGTAAACCCAAAGCACGTCGATCCGCTGAGCCTTCATTTTGGTTTTTTTGAGACAGAGTCTCACTCAGTCGCCCCGGCTGGAGTGCACAGGTGTGATCTCGGTTCACTGCAGCCTCGACCTCCCAGGCTCCAGCCATTCTCACACCTCAGCCTCCCGAGTGACTGAGACTAGTGGCGTGCAGCACCGTGCCTGGGTATTTTTTTGTATTTTTAGTAGACACGAGGTCTCACCATATTGCTCAGGCTGGTCTCAAACTCCTGGACTCAAACAATCCACCTGCCTTGGCTCCTACAGGCATGTACCGCCACACCCAGTGAGTATCCGTTTTCTTCACATGCCAACAAAATGAGTGGTCCTGGGAGGCAGAGGCAGGGGGTGGGGGGGCGGCAGCATCGGCGGGGGGCACGGGGGCGGCGGCGGGGAGCGGAGGCAGGCCAAGTCCTCGCACATGGGGAGATGGTTCTTAACAGATGCCCTGGTCAGAGAAAAATAAGGCAAGCTCTAGAAGACTGAAACAGGGTGAATATCTCTCTAGCAGCTAGTGAAAGGCGGAGTGAAATGTGGGACAGCTACGGAGAGTTAGACAACAGCAAACACACAGAGGGAAACAGGACCATCGTCGTCCTGAGATGACGGGAACAAATCCAATGCTGGCGAGAGCAGAGCAAGAAACGGGCGGATTTGCCCCGGCAGCTGTTTGCCTGTACGTTCTGAGTTAATTTCTGTGTAAGGTATGAGATTTAGGTCAAAGTTCCTTTTTTTTTTTTTTTTTTTTTGCCTCTAGAGGTCTGATTCTTCCAGCACCATTTGTTGAACAGCTATTCTTCTTCCATTGAATTGTTTTTATTCCTTTCTCAAAAATCAGGTGGGTATATTTGTGTGGGTCAGTTTCTGGGGGTTTTCTGTTCTGTTCCATTGGCTGGGGGTCTACCCGGCTGCCCACATACCACTTGTGGCACTATGTGGCACTTCTCGATATTGCCACTATGGTGAAGGTTTTAACACCCACGCCAGTTAGAGCGATGACTCCACTCTTTTCTCCCTTGCTTCAGGATTTTTTTTTTTTTTTTTTTTTGAGTCTCACTCTGTCGCCCAGGTTGGAGTGCGGTGGCATGATCTTGGCTCACTGCAACCTCCGCCTCCCACGTTCAAGCGATTCTGCTGCCTCAGCCTCCTGAGTAACTGGGACTACAGGCACGCACCACCACGCCCAGCTAACTTTTGTATTTTTTAGTAGAGATGGGGTTATACCATGTTGGCCAGGCTGGTCTCGAACTCCTGACCTCATGATCCACCTGCCTCAGCTTCCCGAAGTGCTGGGATGACAGGCATGAGCCCCCGTGCTCCGTCAGGATTGTTTTATGTATTCTAGGTCTTTTGCCTTTCCTTATAAATTTTATTTTTTTCTTTTATCTTCTCAATCCTCACCCTTAACCCAAGCCCCCAGAAACCACCACTCTACTCCCAGCTTCTAAGGGGGGTTGACGTTGTTAGATTCCATGAATACGTGAGATGGGTGATGTGTCTTTCTGCACCCATTCGACTTTACCTAGCATGACACCCTCCAGGCTCGCCTATGGCGCCGCTCCTTTTTGAGGGCTGCATAGTACTCCACCGTGTCCCACATTTTCTTCATCCACCCACTGACCAGCAGAAGGTCAAGGGTGGGGCCTGTCTCCACTGTCCCACCAACACCCGAACAGCCTCCCCTCGGCCACTCTCCCACTGGTCTTCCTGTTGTGGAGGCCAGGCTGCCCAGGGAGGCTGAGGCTGGAGGCAAGGTTTGGCCATCTTTGCCAGGGCTTAGGGACGACGCAGCTTCCAGGCCTCATCTCAGGCTGGAAGGGTCGGCAGAGGCTACTGGACCAATGCTCCGGATGCCCCGTGGGCCAGGAGGGACCAGGGAGGACACAAGCTGTGGAAGAGGAGGCCTCCAGAGGGTCAAGGGATATGCCCTATGTGCCTGCCCTTGGGGCCCAGACCCCTCTGCCCCTGGCAGGAATCCAGCCTTCCTTCTGACCCTGCACCCCAGGCTTGGGGCTCAACCACCCCGTGAGACAGACAGCCCCAGGGGGCCTGGGTCCCAGGGGAGGGAGGGGCGGTCCCCCCATCGACACACACCTTTGACAGTCCAGGTCATCTCTGGGGTGACGCTGGACATGACAGCCTTTTCCTACCCCCCAAGTCAGGCAGGGATCAGCCAGGGTTAAGGTTAACTAGTGCTCCTGTACTCGCCCCCCCGCCAGCAGTGGGGGCCCTCCTGCTGGCTGCCCTGAAACCTGTGGCTTCAATCCCTCAGCGTTTCCTCACAGCAGTGTCCGCACCGTTCAGAGTAACTGTGGCGGGAGCACCTCTGCTGTGTGGTGGAAGCACGTTTGCTGTGTGTGGAGCTGAAAGCAGCTTGGACTTGGTGGCAGCTGAGCCCACCAGTGGTCACTGAGCCCAGGCGTGAGGGTTGCCAGTGGCCACTGAGCCCAGGCATGAGGCTCCAGGCCCTGGTGAATGAGCCAGGCAGGAAGGGCTGGTGGGGCAAGAGGTCCTAACACAGCCCCCACCATCTCAGACTGGCCTGGGAGGGGGACAGCAAGGAGGGAGGGGATCCCCGCATCACCTGGGAGGAGGGAAGGAAGGAGGGAGGGGATCCCCGCATCACCTGGGAAGAGGGCAGGAAGGAGGGAGGGGATCCCCGCATCACCTGGGAAGAGGGCAAGAAGGAGGGAGGGGATCCCCGCATCACCTGGGAGGAGGGAAGGAAGGAGGGAGGGGACCCCGCATCACCTGGGAGGAGGGAAGGAAGGAGGACAGGAAGGAGGGAGGGGATCCCCGCATCACCTGGGAGGTTAAAGGAAGGCTCTGTGCCTCGAGGGTGCTTGTTAGCTCTGCTGATTCCCCCTGAGGGCCCTGCTCCGAGCCTTCTCTTCTCTTCTAGACGAGCTGAGAACAGGGAGGAGGGTGCAGAGGGAGAGGGGTGTGCCGGCCCTTCTCCTGCCTCCTGCACCTCACATCACATGCCACCTGCAGCGGTCACAGTGGGCCCCAGACCTCAGGTCTAGCTAGGTAGCCATGGTGGGCGGCAGAGCCACCTCCAGGACTGCAGGAGGAGTGTCCAGGCTGAGGGGACAGCGGGGGCCCCAGCGGAGGAGCTCCTGGAACATTCTGGGGGCAGCGAGGGGGTCTGTGTGGCGGAGCAGAGTGAGCCCAGGGAGGTGGCAGGGGCCGCAAGGTCAGCTGAGTAGCCAGCCCCCCGCCTCCTGTGGGGTTAGGTTGTGCCTTCCAGAACCTCCTCCAGCCTGGGGCCTGGGCAGAGGGAGATCCAGGGGCCTGAGGTCAGAGGCTGTGGCCTAAATGCAACCTGTGAGCAGGAGCTGCCTGGGTGGCCTCGAGGATGGGACGGCGCAGGCCCAGGGTGGGAGGGTGGGGACCTGTGAGATGGGGGCGGTTGGCGGGGGTGAGGAGGGGGCGAGGAGGGCAGCAGCCGGAGGGCAGATGCCACAGGCAGGAGCCGTGAGTTCACTCTCTCGCTGGTGTTCCTGCTGCAGGGCACGGGGAAGAGGACGGGGTCTTCTGGGGGAGGTGGCCCCAGGAGCCCCAGCCACACAATCTGGCTGTGCGGTGTCCAGGCGTTGACAGGATCTCAGGGCCGAGTCTCGGGGTCAGCCCTGGAGGGTGTTAGCATCCTGGGGTGAGGCTCCTTGCTTGTCTGTTTCAGGGCATTGCAGGGGTTTCTGAAGCTCACTAAGGTTGTCTTTAGTGGGTTGGCTAAAAATAGTTGACACTCAAAAGAGCAGCGCGGTGCCTGAAAATGCCGGAAAGAGGCGCCTGCCACCAGGCGACCAGCGGTCAGGGTGGCTCCTTCAGGAGAGCAGGTTTGAGGGGGCCGGTGACCCAGATGCAATCTGTCTCCGCAGGAGGACACCACAGGGAGGGGCAGGGAGCCGTCCTGGGGGGCCCTCACTCCGCCCTCCAGCACCTGCCTGGCCTTCCTCCTTCCACTGCAGCTTCCACGAGTCGCAGGGGCGGGACACCTGACAACCGCTGTCTCCCCAACACCTCTCCCTGATGCCCGGGAGCTGTCACCTGTGTCTCCGGGGTCAGAGGGGTTGAACGTAACCAACCTGGGGTTCTTCAAGCAAGGGAGGTGGCAGAGACGGTGAGGTCTGCACGAGCAAGCGCCACAGCCCCTTTCTAGCAGGCGCCTGGCTGGGGCTCTGTCCGGTCCCCGTCCTCAGCCTGAGGCTGACCTTGACTTTCACGTGCAATTGGGATACCCGCTACCCCTCAGACATAGGTCAGGACTCTGGGGCTGCGCCCACGGCCTGCAGCACCCCCCATGGTCGTCCCGCCAGACTCTTGGCTGGCCTTGCTGTCTCACCGACCACCGTGTTGGCACAGGAGCCAGGGTTGGCACTCGACGAATAAATGCCTTTCAGGAGAAGGAACGCAGGAGGCTGGGTGTGGTCACCAACGCAGACGGGCAGGGACGGAGGGAGGCTGGGCAGGGGACAGGGTGGCCGGGCCACAGCGTGCCCCAGGGGACCGGGCTGGTGAAGGCGAGCCCAATCAGGAGGCATGGTGACGTGACGTGGGTCTGCATTTTCTCCTCTTTTTCCTGGTGGCTTACGTAAGAGGGAGAGCAATGGGGGCGGCAGGGACAGAGCTGCAGGCTGAGGTTCCTCCACTCAGCGAAGCCCATTCTCTTTCTGCCCCCGCCGGCTCGGGGCATTCTTGGCTGGGTCTGCTCCTGACAGAAGGGATGCGTGTTGCTGGTTGGGGGGGGCTTGGCATGTGTGCATGTCAGAGTATGTGTGTGTGTTTAAAACAAAAAAAAGAAGCGTGCCGATATTCTGCCGCGAGACGCTGGCCAGCCTCCATCCGTGCCAAGTCCCATCCGAGCCATCGCCGGGGACTCCGGAGGTACCAGGAGGAGGAAGGTGCAGGCGGCGTTCAGTGAGGATGGACACATGCCACCGACGCGTGCCAGCGGCTCCATGGGCCAAGCATCCACCCACAAAACCCACCGCGATCACTGGCAGCCATGGTGGGAGACGGCCGCAGTTGGCAGAGGTGCCAGGGAGGGCCGGCTGAGGCAGGTGGATCCCGGCAGCAGCAGCACAGGTAAAGGGTTCGGGCTCCAGGGCTGTGGGCACCCGGCATCTTCGTTGGGTGCCAGAAGCTGGGGTCGGATCACAGCCTGGCTCTGGGTTGCAGGGCATGGCAGCGCTAAGGACAGCTGAGTCTGGGCCAGCCTGGTAGATGACAGCTCCTCCCGGCTCCCCCAGTGCTGCCCTGGGCATGTTTGCCTGGGCGTATTTGGCCCTTGGTCCTCCAGGGAGCTAGGTTGGGCGGGCTGGGTGGGGCCGGCACAGGGTGCCGACGGGGGCTGCATGTTGGGCTTTCCTCTGGGGTCTCACGGCTTCGTCACCTCTGCCTGATGCAGTGGGGCTTCCAGGGCCAGCCCCCCAGATGGTCCCTGAATGTTGCTTGCACTCCCCAGGCATGGGCTGGCAGGGTGGGCTGCAGGGTGGCATCTCGGGGTCCAGGGTTCCTAGGGGAGCACGTCTGCCCTCCCTCCCACCTTCCCAGAGCCCCCTGCCCCACCTCTTGCAGCCTGGCTTGGCGCCTCGGAGCCCGTGCGGAAGGATGGGACGGACGATAAACGTGCTGTGCCAGTTGTGTGGGTGGCGGTGCCAGCAAGCCCGGCTGCTGAGAACGGGAAGGAGCTGGGCTGAGGAACTCCCCAGCAGCTCCAAGGCCAAGTCCTGCCACCCTTCCCACAATTACAGGCCGGGCAGAAAGAGCTGGGGGCCGTGGGAGGGGGGTTTTCACCTGCAGAAAGGTGGGCAGCCCCCAGGTGGGCTGGCGTGGAGCTGGCAGGGCTGGGAGTGTTAGCCCGGGTGTCTGGCTATGGCCCCTCAGCGTGATCCATGGCAAGCAGGATGGCAGAGGCTGCCAGCTGCAGCATCAGCTGGCAGAGGCTGGCACCAGACCCACACCCTGGCAGGGGCACGGCACAGAGGGGCCCTGGCCATGCGGGGGGATCCGTGCTGGCCGTCATCCCAGTCATTGCTCTGGGCAGCTAGTCCAGTCCCAGAAAGAAGGTTCCAACTGAGGGGCGATAGGAGCACATGGGCAGGGGCTAGGGGAGAGGCAGCGGGTGGCCGGGAGGAGGCTGGGCTCGAGGACTTTAAAAATCCAAGCCTGGAGCCTGGCTGGCCCACGGGAGCCTCCACCCTGAAGGGGATAGGAGGGGGCTCTGAGGCCAAGGTCAGGAGCCTTGGCTGGGCTGAGGGGCAGGGAGGGCTGAGGGAGGTGGGGGAGGGCAGCAGTGGTCTGGTCCAGACGCCCAGGGGTCAGGGCAGAGGTCGGGGACACAGGATCCTGGGGTCAGGCAGAGGTCAGGAACACAGGGTCCTGGGGTCAGGTAGAGGTTGGGGACACAGGATCCTGGGGTCACGGCAGAGGTTGGGG
>PVKV010036996.1:0-15216 GCA_004027835.1 Alouatta palliata
AAGCAATTCTCCTGCCTCAGCCTCCCGAGTAGCTGGGACTACAGGCACGTGCCACCATGCCCAGCTAATTTTTGTATTTTTAGTAGAGACGGGGTTTCACCATGTTGACCAGGATTGTCTCGATCTCTTGACCTCGTGATCCACCCGCCTCGGCCTCCCAAAGTGCTGGGATTACAGGCGTGAGCCACCGCGCCCGGCCCAATTTTTTTTTTTTTAGTTCACTCTGTCACTCAGGCTAAAGTGCAGTAGCGCAATCTTGGCTCACTGCAACCTCTGCCTCCTGGGTTCAAGCGGTTCTCCTGCCTCAGCCTCCCAGGTAGCTGGGACTACAGGCACCTGCCACCATGCCTGGCTAATTTTTGTATTTTTAGTAGAGACGGGGTTTCACTGTGTTAGACAGGATGGTCTTGACCTCCTGTCATTGTGACCTACCTGCCTCGGCCTCCCAAAGTGCTGGGATTACAAGCGTAAGCCACTGCACCCAGCGTTTTTTGGAACTTTTTAAAGAGTTTTTGAACCCTTAGAAACCTGAATTTTGCACCTGTATGCACTTGAAAGAATGTTTACAGGGGAAAAAGTAGAAGAGAGAAAGATGTTATAAAAATCCATGAGCCGGGTGCAGTGGCTCACAAAATCAACTGAAGATGAGTTAAAGACTTAAATGTAAAATTTAAAATTATAAGAAACCCTGCAAGATAACCTAGGAAATACCATTCTAGACACGGAAACTGGCAAAAACTTTATAATGAAACTACCAAAAGCAACTGCAACAAAGCAAAAATTGACAAATGGGAGCTATTTAAACTAAACGGCTTCTTCAAAGCAAAGGAAATCATCAACAGAGTAAACACACAACCCACAGAATAAAAGAAAATATTTGCAAAATTTGCCTCTTACAAAGGTCTAATATCCAGAATTTGTTAAAGACTTAAACAAGTTTACATGAAAAAAAAAAAAAAAAACTTCTTAAAAAGTAGGCACAAAGGGCCGGGCGCGGTGGCTCACGCCTGTAATCCCAGCACTTTGGGAGGCCGAGGCGGGTGGATCACGAGGTCAAGAGATCGAGACCATCCTGGTCAACATGGTGAAACCCCATCTCTACTAAAAATACAAAATTAGCTGGGCATGGTGGCACGTGCCTGTAGTCCCAGCTACTCGGGAGGCTGGGGCAGGAGAATTGCTTAAACTCAGGAGGCAGAGGTTGCGGTGAGCCGAGATCGCGCCATTGCACTCCAGCCTGGGTAACAAGAGCGAAACTCCGTCTAAAAAAAAAAAAAAAGTAGGCAAAAAACATGAAGCGATGTTTTTCAAAAGAAGACATCCATGTGGCCAACAAGCATATGAAAAGAAAAAGGTCATCACTAATCATTAGAGAAATTAAAAGAAAAACCGCAATGAGGTACCACCTCACACCAGTCAGAATGGCAATTTTTAAAAAGTCAAAAAATAACAGATGCTGTCAAGGTTGCAGAAAAACAGGAAAGCTTATACTCGGTGGGAGTGTAAATTAGTTGGTGGGAGTGTAAACAACTGTAAAAAGCAGTGTGAAGATTCCTCACAGAACTAAAAACAGAATTATGACTTGACCCAGGAACCTCATAATTGTGTATATACATTATTTCATTATAAAGACACATCCACATTCATCTTCCCTGCAGCACTAATCACAGCAAAGACATGGACAGGCCCTAAATGCCTATCAATGGTAGACTGGATAAAGAAAATATGGTAGGGTCAAATGCAGTGGCTCATGCCTGTAATCTCAGCATTTGGAAGGCCAAGGCAGGTGGATTGCCTGAGCTTAGAAATTTGAGACTAGCCTGGGCAACAAAGCAAAATTCTGTCTCCACAGAAACTCCAAAAAAAATTGGCCAGGCATGGAAACACACATGTGTCGTCCCAGCTACTTGGGAGGATAAGGTAGGAGAGAATTGCTTGAGCCTGGGGGGCTGAGACTAAAGTAAGCCAATATCATGCAATAAGTGAGACCCTGTCTCCAAAAATAAAATAAAATAAAAGATTTAATAAAAGCAAAATATGGCACACAAACATCATGGAATACTCTATGGCCATTAAAAAAAATGATTATGTTCTTTGCAATAACATGAATGAAGATGGAGACCATTTTTTTTTTTTTTTTTTTTTGAGACGGAGTTTCGCTCTTGTTACCCAGGCTGGAGTGCAGTGGTGCGATCTTGGTTCACTGCAACCTCCACCTCCTGGGTTCAAGCAATTCTCCTGCCTCAGCCTCCCGAGTAGCTGGGACTTCAGGTGCGCGCCACCAGGCCCAGCTAATTTTTGTATTTTTAGTAGAGACGGGGTTTCACCATGTTGACCAGGATGGTCTCGATCTCTTGACCTCGTGATCCACCCGCCTCGGCCTCCCAAAGTGCTGGGATTACAGGCGTGAGTCACCGCGCCCGGCTTGAGACCATTATTCTTCAAAAATGAATGCAGAGGCTGGCCACAGTGGCTAACACCTCTAGACTCCGCATTTTAGGAGGCTGAGGTGGGCAATCACTTGAGGTTGGGAGTTTGAAACCAACCTGACGAACAGGGAAAAACTCCGTCTCTACTAAAAACAAAAAATTAATCGGGCGTGGTGGCATGCACCGTAATCCTAGCTACTCAGGAGGCTGAGGCAGGAGAATTGCTCAAACCTGGGAGGTGAAGGTTGCAGTGAGCCAAGATTGTGAGCCTGGGCAACAAGAGCAAAACTATGTCTCAAAAAACAAAGGAAAACAACAACAACAACAATAACAATAAAAAACAACTAATGCAGAAACAGAAAACCAAATGCATGTTATTATTTATAAGTAGGAGCTAAATAATAACAAATGAACAGAGGAGAATAGACACTGAGGCCTAGTTGAGGGTGGAGGGTGGGAGGACTAAGAGGATTGGAAAACATACCCGTTTGGTGCTATCCTTAGCACGTAAGTGATAAAATAATCCACATACCAAACCCCATGACATAATTTTACCTGTATAACAAGCCCAAATGTATACCCCGAACCAAAAATAAAAGCTAAAAGAAAAAATATATATATCCCTGGATGGGAAAGAGTGCAATATAGGTGAAAGAAATGGTTTTTGTCACAGATAGTGGCCCAGGTGGGGGCTGTATTCTGATGTTTCTGTGTGCATGCAGGCATATGAGATTATGAACAGGTGGTCCATAATCCTAGGTAGATGGAGAAAACAGGTTGCTGCTGCAGATTCAGTGTCTGAGGGTGGGAATATGCCAGAAAATTTGTAGACACACTTGTGAGTTTTTGGCAAGAAACACTAGGATCAAAAATGCCACAGTAAGTTCCTGAGTGTGGTGCCTAGTCCTGGGAGCAGTGTGGACATCTCAATATCTAGTGTGTGTGTGTTTGTGTGTGGGGGGGGAATTCTGTGGTAGCAGCTGCAAGAAAAGTGGGTTTGTCATCACAGCTTCTTTTCTCTAAGTTTTTAGTCCTCTGTCACCCTGGGAGAAGACCTGAAATCACAGGACAATGGGCAGTATGACAGCCTGTGTTAAGGAGAGCAGAGCTTTCCATTCCCAAACACCAAGAGTTTTATTCCAGGCAAGGCCTCTGTTATATTTTTTTTCTGGCACCAAATCTGTAGAGTTTCCTTAACATCAAACAATTTTCCAGCCATCTTATTGTCTAACATTTGAATTCTGACATCACCCAGAGTCAGCCTAGACCCTGATTCAGGGCTCAGTCCCACAACATTGTCCTCACTGCAGATGCCAGTCACAAATCCCATAGGCCTATCTATGCTTCTGAGCTACTGTAAAAATTGGAGACTCCCATCACCATCTTGAAGTTCAATAATTTGGTAGAGCTACTCACAAAACACTGTAGTTATGTTTACCAGTTTAATATATAAGATGCAGCCCAGGAAAAGCCAAATAGAAGAAATGCATAGAACAGAGAAAAGAAATGGGGAAAGATGAAACACATAGATCACCTTGGAAAATATTTGTGATTAACAAAATTTGCCATCCTTTGTGTGCTGTAGGAACAGTTTATGGAAAGAAATACCCTTCCCATTATGACTTAGATGGTACTCTCTTTTCTAATCTATCACACAGCCAGACACACATTCTGCACTTTTTCTTTTAGGCATTAAAAAAATTAGCTGAATTTGTCTTCGGTGGTCAAATACAATTTTTTTTTTTTTTTTTTTGAGCCGTAGTCTGACTCTGTTGCCCAGGCTGGAGTGCAGCGGTGAGATCTTGGCTCACTGCAAATTCTGCCTATTAGGTTCAAGCAATTCTCGGGCCTCAGCCTCCTGAGTAGCTGGAATTATAGGCATCTGCCACCACACCCAGTTTGAGATCCACTCAGGTTTCGAACTTGTCACCTCAGGTGATCCACCTGCCTCGGCCTCCCAAAGTGCTGGGATTACAGGCGTGAGCCACCACACTCGGCCTAAAATTAAATATTTCTTTTTTTTTTTTTTTAAAGATGGGGTTTCACCATGATGGCCAGGCTGGTCTTGAACTCCTGACCTCAGGTGATCCACCCACTTCAGCCTCCCAAAGTGCTAGGATTACAGGCGTGAGCCACCTCGCCCAGCCAAATTAAGTATTTCTTAATCAAACAAGTTTATCTCCCTTCTCAGGCTCCTGAAGTCTGAGTTACCCTCAGTATAATTTAACATACAAACCCATTTTAAGTCCCTCCTAAGAACATGCTGAATTCAGTATAAAACGTTCTCTGATCTAAAATCTGACATTTTCACCCTCCATTTGTCATTCCCCTCCATCCTTGTTTCTAATCTCGTTTGCTCCTCCCTACAAAGGAAAGCCCTTTTCTGCCATCATCTAGAAATCTAGAAAGTGCCTCAAAACAATAACTTCGCCGGGTGCAGTGGCTCACGCCTGTAATCCCAGCACTTTGGGAGGCCGAGGCGGGTGGATCACGAGGTCAAGAGATCGAGACCATCCTGGTCAACATGGTGAAACCCCGTCTCTACTAAAAATACAAAAATTAGCTGGGCATGGTGGTGTGTGCCTGTAGTCCCAGCTACTCGGGAGGCTGAGGCAGGAGAATCGCTTGAACCCAGGAGGCGGAGGTTGCGGTGAGCCGAGATGGCGCCATTGCACTTCAGCCTGGGTAACAATCGCGAAACTCCGTCTCAAAAAAAAAAAAAAAAAAAAAACAATAATAACTTCATTATCAGGAAGACCTTCCCAGTTTCCTTTCATCTTAACCTTAACTGCATCTGCCTGTAGGGCCCCAGCTTTCCAGGGCTCTGTGGCTTCTCTCAGGATAAAGGCTCCTTTCATGGCTGGGGAGAGCAGGCTGGGATATCTGCAGGGGAGGCTCCCCAAAAAACCCTAACTGGGCCTTTAATAACCTCCTGTTGCAGGCTTAATATTAGCCTTAGCTTGGAGTCACTAGGTTCCTCCATGTCAGATATTCGCTTGGTTTTTAAAAACAAGTGTTTGAAAAATCCAGTGAAATTACTCAAACACAGTGTTTACATAAGATAAGGAAATTTTAAGGTACTTACTTTTTTTTTTTGAGATGGGGTCTCGTTCTATTGCCCAGGCTGGAGTGCAGTGACATGCTCTCAGCTCACTCTAACCTCTACCTCCCGGGTTCAAGTCATTTTCTTACCTCAGCCTCCCAAGTAGCTAGGACTACAGGCATGAGCTACCACACCCGGCTGATTTTTGTATTTTTAGTAGAGATAGGGATTCACCATGCTGGGCAGGCTGGTCTCGAACTCCTGACCTCAAGTGATCCACCCACGTTGGCCTCCCAAAGTGCTAAAATTACAGGCTTGAGCCATTGCACCTGGATAAGGGGCTTGCATTTTATACCTCCATAAGAAAAGCAAATATATCTACTTCTTTCAGACAATATATATATGATTATTTCTTTTCTTTTTTTAATTTTAATAAAGATGGGGTTTCACCATGTTGGTCAGGCTGGTCTTGAACTCCCGACCTCAGGTGATCCGCCTGCCTTGGCCTCCAAAGTGCTTGGATTACAGGCGTGAGCCACCACGCCCAGCCACGTATTATTATTTCTATTTAAAATAATGTAGTAAAAAATTAGTCATATGGGAACACTTCTAGAACATACCACATTTCATCACATAAAATTTAGCATTAAACTCAGAAATCAAGACAACAGAATATAGAACCGAGATATTCACTATCACAAATTTACCCTTGCAAAAGGAGGAACTAATGTTTTGATTAATCTATGTAACTCATCAATTAACTATGGCATTTTCCTGTGAAAATATATTCATTGTCTACAGCCAAAATGGAAGAGAGATTTTTCCTATTTTTTTGCTTGGTAGCTAGCATTCTTAAAGCTAAGGCTTGGAATTCTGTTTGAAATCACTCAGACATAAAAAAACACACCTGAGAAAATTTCTAAACTCAGTCTGGAAAAGAAAAAGGAAAATAAGAATTATTTAAAAAATTGAATATATGATTAAATACTAACTTTTTAAAACTCATCTCTTTTATGTCCTTTGTAAATATTTTCTTACTTTTCAAGCCCTTAATGCAAATTACAGTTAAAAAAAAAAAAAAACTGATGCAGCTGGGTGCAGTGGCTCACGTCTTTAATCCAGCACTTTGAGAGGCAAAGGCAGGCAAATTACATAAGACCAGAAGTTTGGAATTAGCTTGGTCCATCTCTACTAAAAATACAAAAACTAGCTGGGTGCAGTGGTGCGCAACTGTAGTCCTAGCTACTTGGGAGGCGGAGGCATGAGAATCTCTTGAACCCAGGAGATGAAGGTTGCAGTGAGCCAAGATCAAGCCACTGTATTCCAGCCCAGTGGAACAGAGTGGGGCTGTCTCGCAAAAACAAAACAACAACAACAAAACCTGAGGTCAAAATAAGTGAACGAATCTTTTCAAGGTACAGATTCAGTCACCCACAGCATCCTGTTCACTTACATGCTCAATAAACACCCTCCCAGGAGACACTGCACTATGCCCCAGTGAATGCCCCAGGTGCATTTTACTTTGTAAGTTTTTAGGCCATCTCACTGGGGTCCGTTTTCTGTTTTTTTTTTTGTCTTTTGGAGTGTCTATTCACAAATTTTTCACTATTTTTCTGCCCCCCTAAAAAACAATCCAAGGGGCAGAAATTGTTTTTCCCTCAATACGAGCACCTGATTGGCTGACCAGCAATGTGTCTCCAAGAAATGGAAGCTAGATTGGGTGAAGATAATTTTCATGTCACAAGGGGTTGGCTTTTCCAAAAAAAAAAAGTTCACCAGGAGATGGCTTTCAGCCGAAAGGCTGCCACCTGATTCCTTGAGAGTCTATACTCCATACTTCAGGTGTTCCTATGGGAGAAAATGACTCAAGAACTAATGGCTAGGCGCGGTGGCTCACGCCTGTAATCCCAGCACTCTGAAGGCCAAGGCAGGCTGATCACGAGGTCAAAAGTTCAAGACAGCCTGACACAGAGCAAGAACCCATGTCAAAAAAAAAAAAAAGCCGACATAGCGGTGGTGGGTATCTTCGTTTATCCCCAGAAAGTACTAAAACCCAGGATCAGAAAAAAAAAACTGAAGGTTGGCTGAGGACACACCACCCTATAAAGTTTCCAAAAGGTAATCTTGACCCAAAAGCATTCCGATAAGTTAAATATAAGAAAAAGAGGCACAGATTTTTTTACAATATAGGGGATTATTCTTTGCTCAGGGGATTATTTTTTTACAATACAGGGGATTATTCTTTGCTCAGGGGATTATTCTTTGCTTTCTTCTCATGGAAAATATTTACAAACAGAAAATATAACCTTTAAACAATGTTATGCAATGCACTCCATCAGAAAGAAAGAAGAGAGAAAGAAGAGAAAGAGAAAGAAGAAAGAAAGGAAGAAAGAAAGAGAGAAAAGAAAAGAAAGAGTGACAGAATAAGCTGCAGCCTTTACAAACAGCCTCCCTGAGATGAGCCAGCTCTATCCCAGAGCATGGGAAAATTTCATCTTTGTTTTACTTTTTCCCTCATTTTGAATGTATTGAAAAAGGAAACGGAAGAATTTTCTGCCATATAAATAACACATAAAATTTTTGTTCAAGAGAAAATCAACTTTTATTTTGGTAATAGTGTATTATCAATACTAAAGCTAATTTTAATAAAACCTTATAAATAAATCATAATTGTCATTTCTGATCACTCTAGATTTTTACATATGTATTTTGTAATCTCTTGCAATTTTTTAACTTTTTATATTTTATTTTTATCCACTTCTTATTTTTTCAATTTGAAACAACCTTTAAGTAATTTCAAACTACTATAGGAGATAAAAAAAAATCATTTAGGGCCAGGTGTGGTGGCTCTTGCCTGGAATCTCAGCACTTTGGGAGGCCAAGGTGGGCGGATCACCTCAGGTCGGCAGTTCCCAGAACATCCTGACCAACATGGAGAAACCCCGTCTCTACTAAAAACGCAAAATTAACTGAACGTGAGGGCGCATGCCTGTAGTCTGAGCTACTCCAAAAGCTGAGGTAGGAGAACAGCTTGAACAAGGGAGGCAGAGGTTGCAGTGAGCCAAGATTGCACCATTGCACTCCAGTCTGGGCAACAAGAGCAAAACTCCCTCAAAAAACAAAACAAAAAACACAAAACCTCCAGTTGCAAGTTTAATATTAGCCTTAGCTTGGAGTCACTAGGTTCAAGCTTTAATTTCCATGTCAGAGTTATTCACTTGGTTTTTAAATCTAAGTGTTTGAAAAATCCAGTGAACTTATTCAAACACAGTGTTTACATAAGGGAAGACAATTTTAAGACGCTTCCTTTTTTTTTGAGAGGGAGTCTTGCTCTTCTTGCCCAGGCTAGAATGCAAGGGGACGATCGGCTCACTGCCACCTCCGCTACCAGGGTACAAGCAATTTTCCTGCCTCAGCCCGTGGAGGAGCAGGGATTACAGGCGCCTGCCACCACTCGCTGCTATTTTTTTTTTTTTTCTATGTTTAATAGAGACAGGGTTTCCCCATGTTGGTTGGCCAGGCTGGTCTCAAACTTCTGACCTCAGGTAATCTACCCGCCTCGGACTCCCAAAGTGCACGGATTACAGGCGGGAGCCAGCACCACCGGCCAGTAAAGGGTCCTTCCCCTATTGGCTGGGGTCAGACCGTACAATCTAAACTAATCACTGTTGGCTTAGACCCAAACTTTTTCCAAGTAGGGTAGCGCGGGATTTTGCGAGAAAAGGAGAAGGGGGAAGAAGGGTAGGGATGATCTATACAACGTTTACAATTTATGACCAGGAAGTTGAGTCTTTGAAGAGAAACTTAGTTGAGATCCTCACGTCAAGTGATCCGCCCGCCTCCACCTCTCAAAGTGCTGGGATTACAGGCATGAGCCACAGGCATGAGCCATGGCATAAATTTTTCATAAAAGAAAAAGGGAAACTGTGAATCCCAGGGACCAAATTCGTAAACCAGCACCCCGAGTCAGGATTATCCCCTCAGGACTCTCCCGTGGTCCCTGCACAAACTGGGAGAGACGCGGCGCTTCCGGCGCAGAGCTGCCCAGAGAGGGCTCCAGGCCAGGACACAGTCACTGCGCAGGGAAGAGACAGGTCGCCAGGAAACCGGCTGTCAGCGCAGCCGCCATCTTATGGCTGAATGAAAGTGAGGCTGAGTTAGGCAAGGAAAACTTAGGGAGCAGGTTGTGGAACTGACAGCGGGGAGGCCTGTGTCCTGTCACAGCCACTTCCCACCGATTCCAACAAGTCCCTCCCCTCTCTCGGAATGTCGACCCAGCACTCTCACCATTTCTAGGCTTCCAGTGGGTCCCAGTGTCTTAGCTGTGGATCTCCCAATACCTGCAGGTCACAGGGCCACAGAGGCTGGGCCTCTAGGAGCAAAGGACAAAGCAGTAAAAACGAAACCTGGAGCTCGCGCTGCAGCGAGAGACAAAGGCACGCCAAGCCCGCTGGCCGTTCAGTTCGCTCCAGCTGTGCGCGTGACGGTTTCCAGCCAAGCGTCCCTGATTGGATAATGCTTAAGGCCCTGCCCCCTCAAGCCCTGAGTGACAGAAGATGTGAACAGATGCTAGGCTGAGTGAAAAAAGAGTGACAGCCTAGGCTGCAGCCTTTCCAGGCGGGGCTTCCTCCCTGAGCTGAGCCAGGTCCGCCCCAGAACATGAGAACATTATCTTTTTTTACTCTCTCTCCTTTTGAATGTATTCAAAAGGTGAACAGAAGTATTTTGTTGTCATATTAATAATACATAAAATTTTGGGGCTGGGCGCGGTGGCTCACGCCTGAAATCCCAGCACTTTGGGAGGCTGAGGCAGGCAGATCATCTGAAGTCAGGAGTTTGAGATTAGCCTGACCAACATGGAGAAACCCTTTCTCTACTAAAAATTATCTGGGTGTGCTGGCGAGTGCCTGTAGTCCCGGCTGCTTGGGAGACTGAGGCAGGAGAATCGCTTGAACCCAGGAAGCAGAAGTTGCAGTGAGCCGATATCACACCATTGCACTCCAGCCTGGGAGACAGAGTGAGACTCTTTCTGAAAAAAAAAAAAAAAATTGTTAAAAAGAAAATCAACTTTTACTTTGGCAATAGTATATTATCAATACTGAAGCTAATTTTAATAAAACCTTATAAATAAATCAAATTTGTCTTTTTTTTTTTTTTTTGAGGCGGAGTTTCGCTCTTGTTACCTAGGCTGGAGTGCAATGGCGCGATCTCGGCTCACCGCAACCTCTGCCTCCTGGGTTCAAGCAATTCTCCTGCCTCAGCCTCCGGAGTAGCTGGGACTACAGGCACGTGCCACCATGCCCAGCTAATTTTTGTATTTTTAGTAGAGACGGGGTTTCACCATGTTGACCAGGATGGTCTCGATCTCTTGACCTCGTGATCCACCCGTCTCGGCCTCCCAAAGTGCTGGGATTACAGGCGTGAGCCATCGCGCCCGGCCTTGCTCCCATATTTTTGAAAAAGCCTATTTTAGCTAGCTGGAGGATAAGATACTATGCAGAGGAGAAGCAAAGTGCCCCTCTTGACAGCCCCAAAAGCAGAAGTTCACCTCTGGAAGCACAGCTGCTTTTCTAGTTAATGAGCAGCTCATGATACATGGCTGAAGGACCTCAGCTGAAACCAAAAAAATGGCCCCACTGAGCCCAGCCTAAATGGTTGAGCACTTCAATTATCAGCTAATCAGTTTTGGATAGTTTGTTATGCTGCCATAGCTAATACATGCACCGAGTGCCAACAGAATGCCAAGATTTAACGACAGGTTGATTACTAGTAACCTTATAACCTTGGGCACCATAAAAGTACTGATTTTTTTTCCTATTTACAGTTAGATGTCTTGTAAGATAATGCTGGGAAATGCAGAAATACATGTGGACGTGTGGACATGTATGCATGTGATCAGTGCTTATATTCACTCCGTTTCCCACAGCACAGGAGAAAACAGATAACCACAGCCTGATCATTAGGATCAAGGCCAAACAGTGAAAGCAGTTTGCCTTTAATCTATTTTCTTTCTTTTTTTTTTTTTTTTCTGAGACGGAGTTTCGCTCTTGTTACCCAGGCTGGAGTGCAATGGCGCGATCTCGGCTCACCGCAACCTCCGCCTCCTGGGTTCAAGCAATTCTCCTGCCCCAGCCTCCCAAGTAGCTGGGACTACAGGCACGTGCCACCATGCCCAGCTAATTTTTGTACTTTTAGTAGAGACGGGGTTTCACCATGTTGACCAGGATGGTCTCGATCTCTTGACCTCGTGATCCACCCGCCTCGGCCTCCCAAAGTGCTGGGATTACAGGCGTGAGCCACGGCGCCCGGCTAATCTATTTTCTTTCTATGTAAACATTTACAGGTCAGGACTGTGAACAGATCTGAAGACACAGAGTTTTCTTCTCCCGTGGTCCCATCATCATTTGTTCACTGTCTGATCTCTGAGAGAAAGGTGGGCAACAGGTGGTAAGCAGTGGTTTGTTTGTTTTTAGATGAAGTCTCGCTCTGTCATCAGAGTTCCCATTCTTTCACATGTGAAAAGTTCACATGTGAGCCACACATGTGAATTTTAAATTTTCTAGTAGCCAACCTCTAAACGAAAAAAGAAACAAGTAGAATTGATGGTAACAATTTAATTACCCCAATATATTCGAAATATTGTCATTTTAATATGTGAGTAATATGTAATTATTAATAGTGTATATATATATTTTTTGCAAAAATCCTAAGAGTAACTCTGTATTTTACCTTTCTAGCACCTTGTAGTTCAGACCAGCTACATTCCAGGCACCCAGGAGACACACGTGGCCAACAGCCGCTACATGGAAGTGCAGCTCTGAGTCAAGGGGGTGGAGGGCCTGAACAGCCTGTTGCCCACCTTTCTTTCAGAGATCAGACAGTGAACAAATGATGATGGGACCACAGGAGAAGAAAACTCTGTTTTCAGAACTGTTCAGAGATCTGTAATCCCAGCTACTCAAGAGGTTGAGGCAGAAGAATCGCTTGAAATGTGGCTCACATTTTATTTCAGAGGATTGTCTGCTCAAAGGAACAGAAACCAGAAAGGTCATAAAATCTAAAATGTTAGAACAATTGTTGTTATACTTTGTTCATTGATAAATAGCTATATATTATTTTTGAATGTATATAACATGATACACAATGTTCAGGGCAAATATCCTCTGGGATGAACCTGGCTCAGCTCAGGGAGAAAGCCCTGTCTGAAAAGGCTGCAGCCTAGGCTGTCAATCTTTCTTCATTCAGCCCAGCCATCATCTGATCACATTTTCTGTCACTCAGGGCCGGAAAACACGGTGACTTAAATGTTATCCAATCAGGAACGCTTGGCTGGGAACCGTCCAATCAGGCACGCAGCTGGAGCAGAAAAGGCGGCTTCCAGGAAGTGGCGGGTCCTTTGTCTGTCGCTGCAGCCGGAGTTCTAGCTCTTGTCCTCACTTCTCTGTGTTTTCTGCTCCCAGAGGCCCAGCCTTGGTGGCCCTGTGACCTGCACGTATTGGGAGATCCACAGCGAAGACGCCGGGACCCCCTGCAAGCCTAGAAATGGTGAGAGCGCCCGGTTGACGTCCCGAGAGGGGGAGGAGCTGATTGAAACCGATGGGAAACGGCTGCGGTGGGACTCAGGCCTCCCGGCAGTCAGCGCCACAATACGCACCCGGAGTTCTTGCCCGGCTCGGCCTCAGTCCCCTTAACCCATAAGATGGCGGCTGTGCAGAAAGCCGGGCCCAGGGCTCATGTCTCTTCCTGCACAGTGACTGTGCCGTGGTCTGGAGCCCTCTCTGGGCAGCTCTGCACGGCAGCGCCGCGTCTCTCAGACTGTGCAGACACCTCGGGGAGGTCGTCAGGGGAGAATCCTGACTGGAGGTTTGGATTAATGAATGGGAAGAGCTTTGGTCTTTGGGGTTCCCAGTTCCTCTTTGCCTGTGGGGTTTCCAGTTCCTTTTTTTTTTTTTTTCTATTAAAAACGTATGGGGGCCAACCGCGGTGGCTCATGCCTGCAATCCCAGCACTTTGAGAGGCCGAGTCGGATGGTTCATCTGAAGTCAAGTGTTTGAGACCATCCTGGCCAACACGGTGAAACCCCATCTCTATTAAAAAAATACAAAAATTAGCCAAACGTGTGCCGCGCGCCTGTAATTTTAGATACTCAGGAGGCTGAGGCAGGAAAATGGCTTGCACCAGGGAGGCGGAGGTTGCAGTGAGCCGAGGTCCGCGCCACTACTCTCCAGCGTGGGCAACAAAAGTGAAACTGTGTCTCAAAAAAAAAAAAAAAAAAAAAAAATGAAGTCACCGAATAATATGAAAGCACTTAATCATAAAATGGTTCAAGTATTGTAGAGCACTCAGCTATGGTTTGTAGTTTGTGGTCTATGGAAGGAGCTTGAATAATAAACTTTTATAAGGTGCATGAAGAAAATCAAATTTGGTAATTGGTTGGGTACAGTTACCTAGTCTCTTGATTTATACGATCATGTTGGCAATTTTCTCCCTATATAATCGAAGCTTAATTGGCAGTTGGTTAAGTTGTTTAAGCCCAAATT
Organism: Alouatta palliata; assembly: GCA_004027835.1. Taxonomy (NCBI): domain Eukaryota; kingdom Metazoa; phylum Chordata; class Mammalia; order Primates; family Atelidae; genus Alouatta; species Alouatta palliata. The sequence continues at coordinate 14,013 of PVKV010036996.1, forward strand.
TTGTTTTCTCTGATGTACTATAATTTCCAAAAAAAAAAATGCATTTTAGTTCGATTTTTTTCAAAAGGAGGACTGCAGGGACTAGAGCCACCTCAGTCTAATTGCCTGTCACTGAATTATTTTCACCGTCCATGGGGACTTCTTTTTCCCTGCATTTTTCATGTATCCCAAGTAGGGTCTCAAGTCTACCCCTTATTCTGTTCTTCCAGCTTAACTCTGATTTTCAATAAAATACTAAATTTCCAGTGTCATTGACATTCCCAGATGCCAACTTCCCCTCCGTAATACACATTATCAACTATTTTATTGTCCATTTGATTGTATTTCAATTAATAATTTTTTGATAAAGCATTTGATGGCACTTTTTTTTTTTTTTTTTTATAAGATGGGGTTTCACCATGATGGCCAGGCTGGTCTTGAACTCCTGACCTCAGGTGATCCACCCACCTTGGCATCCCAAAGTGCTAGGATTACAGGCGTGAGCCACCGTGCTCGGCCCTGATGGCACTATTTTTAAAATTGTCTTCTGTTAGTGAATATTTCCCATGAGAATAAAGCAAATAATAATCCCTGACACTGTATTGTAAAAAAATCTCTGCCTCTTTTGCTTTTATTGTCCCTGGGCACAAAGTTCTTATCAGAATATTGTTGGGTCAAGGTTTCCATTTGGTAACTTTATGTGGTGATGGGTCATCAGCCACTCTTCAGTGTTTTCCTGGTCCTGGGTTTCAGTACTGTCTGGGGAAAAACCAAGATTCCCACCATGGTGGCTGTGTTGGCTAGAGAGTCTCATGAATATCAGCTCCTGGCTCATTTTCTTTCTTTGGACAACCTGAGGTATGACGTGTATCCTCCAAGGAAGCAAGTAGATACCCTGGGACTGAGCGCAATCTCCTGGTGTACTCTTTCTTTGAAAAGCTAGCTCTTTGAGACATTAAGATTGACTTCACTCAACCCAGCTTCTATTCCTTGGAGACGACACATTGCTGGTCAGTTGGTCAGATGCTAATATTGAAAGAAAAACACAAATAATTTTTGTCTCCTGGATTCTCTAAGATTTGTGAAAGGCAAAATAGTATCCCACAAGACAGAAAAAAAAAACAAAATCACCCCAGTGAGATGGTGCAAGAACTTGCAAAGTAAAATGAAATTGGGGCAGTCACTGGGGCATAATTGCGGTGTCTTTTTTTTTTTTTTTTTTTTT